>WXVQ01000153.1:0-19835 GCA_013372465.1 Nitzschia sp. Nitz4
CACTCGGCTCTGACAACCTTTTCCTAAATATTCAACACTGCTTGCTTGTTTGTAGAACGGCCCTCCTCAAAAAACAATACCCTCATAAAATCGCCAACTCTCCAACTGGGCCATCACTCTCACTCATCAAGCAATCAAGAGAGCAACAGACGAGGCACCATGATTATCACCGACACTGACGATAGCCCTCACATCACCGTCAAGAAGTCTCCTTCCTTGTCTCGAAAAGAAAGAAAGCAACTTCAGAATTTGAAGCGAGCCAGAAGGAATGCCGTGAACGACAGTTTGGACCGAGCTGACAGTCTCCACAATGAACCTGGACAGCAACCAGTTGTGCAACAAAAGAAACAAGTGTCATTTGCAAAGAAAGTCTCTGTGAAGAGAATCCCAGGTCTTGGTTTTTACAGCGAGAGTCATCTGGATGAGATTTACTACTCGACCATGGCGTTCCGGGAAATGAGACAAACCCTTTTCCGTGAGCTTCAAATCTTGAAGCTTGTTGAAAACGACGAAGAAATCTCTGAGGATTTGTGTCTCAGAGGTCTCGAGTCCGAGCTGCCACAAGGACGCATTGAGAGGAACAAGAGGAAAGTAACAAGTCGCACAATGGTCTTGAAGGAACAAGCTTTCCAAAGAAATGCAGGCCACTACGATACCTCCAGTCTATCTGTTCTATACGGACTGACCACTGTGGACTCGGTCAACTTGGCGTTGAAACGAGCCAAACAAGATGCGGAAGTTGCCAAATTTCTTTTCTTGGAATCCTGCTGAGTTTAGGTTTTCGACAGCTAATGTAAATATTCACCAAGTTTTGTTACTACTGGCATTGTCTCTACATTAGTTTTAGATGGTCATGCAGTGAGTGAACGTACGTTTTACGAATGCGATTGTACACCTCGGAGGTATACTTCGAGTGCGACGAGGATTTCGTGCCGATGCACTCGGAGTGCAAATTACGACTTGTTGTGGTTGTCCTGCGTAGGAGTGAAGGCGTGTTCAGTACGAGCTCGTGGTAGGGTTCGTATGTACGTCGTGCCTCGTCGTGAAAATGGTCTCACAATGGGAAGTGTCCGCTTCCACGTCAGATTGCATCTGCGCATGGCAGTCTACAAACTAGCAAAGGTCATTCTGAGGGCCATGCAAGATGAGTGAGGCTAAATCGTAACGGGGTCACCATGATTGTGCAAGAGACTGCTGTTTCAGTTTCCGATCATAGCTACCCGGTCCTAGTCGAGTTATCATCCTTGGACTTTAAGTTTGTTTCCTCTACTAGAAAGGGACCAATCCGATTTCCTCTGTTGTTGGCACTTGGGCTTTTGGACGAACCACGCTGCTCCCGCCGCTAGCCTTTTCCTTGACTCTCCGATCCATGGGTGTAGACTCGTCATCGTCTCTTAAGTTGATTCCATGCCTCTCCAGCTGTTCTAGGAACCTGTTTCGGATAGTCACAAATCCCATTTCATCGTAGAAATCAAGAATGCGGCGAGCATTCATAGGAGCCATACGCAACTCTTCTACGGATAGAGATGCTGTAGCGGATGGATCTAGATTGTTCCCCAATGACTCGTGGGGGTCAATCTTCATGATATCCCAATCTAGATCACATTCTAGTTGAACTAGTTTTTGGGACAAGACTGCCAAGTCTTGGTGTGTGTGTAGCTTCTCTCGACGTTTCGGCTGTTTCACTTGATCCAAGTTCCCCAATAGGTTCTCTAGGGAACCAAACTTTTGTATCAACTGGGCTGCAATCTTGGGACCAATTCCAGGAACACCAGGTACATTGTCGGCGGTATCTCCCGCAAGTGCCAATACATCACCAAGTTGTTGGGAACCTACTCCCCACTTTTCTTGAACAGCAGCGTGATCCCATCGTGCCATGGTCATTGGATCCACCATGTTGATCATAGCTGGACCACCACTATCATTGTTCGTCTCCTCCTCCGTGCTTTCCTTCGGTGGCGTTATGAGTTGCATCAAATCCTTGTCGCCCGAATAGATATCAACATCCACGCCTTGACGGGATGCCATACGCGCCAAGGAAGCCATGACATCGTCGGCTTCAAAACCGGGAGCTTCGACCCACAGCATTCCATAGGCTTGAGCTGCTTGTCGAATCAAACTGAACTGAGGAATGAGATCCAAGGGTACATCTTGACGATTCGCCTTGTATTCTTGATACATGTCATGTCGTTTCGTTTTGCCTTTGGCATCACAGCATAGAACAAGCCGAGGTCGTTGGCCATTCAGCATGGGTGCTTGTACCAATCGATTGAGCATGTTACAAAAGCCTAGAACAGCCCCTACAGGCATGCCGTCCTGGCGATGCATGGGTGGCATGGAAAAGTAGGCGCGAAAGATAAGACTGGATGTATCGACCAAGATGAGTGGATCATGCTGACGGCTGGTAGTTGCAGATGTAACAGCTTCAGCGGAATGGGTATTTGTCGTTCTCGTAAGCTTCATTTGGTCTCTTTTCTTTTGTAACCGTTTCATGGCTTGTTTGATCTGCCGATACTGTAGTATATATTCCGCGATAGGTTTGTGATAGGCAACGGCCTCCAGTGCAGCCCTGGAAGTGGATTGATCGGGTGTTCCAAACAACACAGTAGACACTTGTTTGTAACTATCCAGATTGAAGGACTGAGACCCATTCAATTCGAGGATCATTTCATGTACACTTTGCATTTCGTGGGTGAGGCGTACAAGTTCGTCATCAATACTCTGCACCGCATATGGAACGTTTGGGTTGTAGGAACGGGGTGAGGCACTATGCAATCGCCAGGAACCAAAAGTGGTACTAGTGGTAGTAGTGCCTTTGAGGGTATGGTCCACAAGCAAGGGAGTTAAAGTATAGCCAGAACGCAGAATAGATGGGCGCATTGGAAGAAGGAATGCCATTGTAGTGGTGGTGGTGGTGGTGGTGGTGGTGGTGGTAGGAAAGAGTGGAAGAAAAAGAAGTAGCAATAGCAATATAGACAAGAGTGAAGAACCAAAGGAGCTGTAATGGAAGGATGAATGCATCAGCAGTTGGTGGATTCAATCCGATCCAATCCAACAAGATCACCAACAAGATCAATCTGTCGTCACAACAAAACCTGAAATTGGAACAATGCTCCCTCCGACAGGAATGAAGGAAGGACGCCGTGGTCGGTCTACTTGACAAGAGAGAGCTTGAGCTTGCTTGTTGGTGGTCCCTTTTTGGGATCTCCTTTTTTGACAATAGTGATTGACAATAGTGAACACGTGAACACGCAAGCAGTTCGCATCCCCATCTTCCCAAACGATAGTAGTATCAGTGTAGGGACTGTGCGGTATTGACAGTGCTACAGCCCATACCGTTTTGTCTATGAATATCGCGATTGGCATAAATGATGAGAAAATGTGCAGGTGGAACGTCACCCTCGATGAGTTTTCGTGGTATTATCTCCATCGAGATGGTGCATTTACTTGCATCGATGGATTCTCTTGAAGAATGGACGCCCCCCCAACGTATCCGAAGTTGCGACATAGGTGCAATTACTTAATGTGCGCCAAGCATGATTCGGGGAAAGTCGGTTCCACCTCTCTGAGCAGCTTCTACGTGGTTTGATAATCCGGGGTTGCACCCATATGTATGGTGCTTCACATGGTAAACCACCATTTAAAGGCAAATAGTTTCCAGGGGAGGAATGAGAGTCTGGAAAGACCTCAGAACCGTCAATGGATCAACATGAATTATATATGGTTTGGTAGCCTTGGAGTTCGACGGGGCGAATGGAGTGTTCGGAAATGGCCGCGTCTACCGTGGGGATGTACGGGATGAGGAGGTTGGACCACGTGTGCCTTTTTCTCCGTTGTTGCCAGCTACCGTTTGTGGACAGAGCACTACGGTTTCTCTACTAGAGTGGTGGACAAAGAGTGAGTTTCCGGACCAAAAGCTGTACGAGCAGTATAAGTTGCACCAGTGTACAGCTGCTGATCATCACAAGCAAAACAAGCAACAGCAACAGTACGAACCGTCGTATTATTGTCCCTTCCTTGCCACGAGTACTGTACCAGCAACGAAACAGCAAGACCTGTAGTTTCCCACTTGTAGTACAACAGCAACAACAACAACAACAACCATTGCAGCAACAACAAGGAGAGGATGCATCGACCTTCCCAACATTCTCCCCCCAGGACGAGAAGTCTCCTCCGAAGTCATTCGGCCAGGTCCACGAATTCCGCGTCCATGGGCATGGAGGAATCCTGTTCTCTCATGCAGCACATGGCCACTCCCCGAGTCGTAGGAGCCCTGCATGAGTTGGAAGTAGCTCATGCTCAAAGTCCCATTTACAATCAGGTGCATCAAGTCTTCTTCCATGATTTGGACCTTCAGAATGTTCTCGGAACAGGCCAATTCACCGTCCTCACTCGCGTCGAATGGAAGCGACCGGGTGATGAACAACCAGACAAGAAAACGTACGTCATGAAGGCTCTTTCTGCAGGCCAGATTCACCGATTGTCTTCCCCCAACAACCATGGAACTTCCCGTCTCGCCGAAGCCGCGTCAGAGCTTTTTCGGGAAGCCACGCTTCTAGCACATTGCAGTCACCCAAACGTTATTAGTCTACATGGTGTCGCTGTCGAGGGCCTTGCAGGAAGCTTAGCCTTTGACCTAGCACAGCGACAAGGTGGAACTAGAGCATCCTATGGCTACTATATTATCTTGGATCTCATGACCGAGACCCTCGAACAACGACTCGATATTTGGAGGCATGCCTCTCCGACGAGATTCCAGTTTGGCAAGGGACAAATAACTAGAGTTACAAGAAGGACTCTGTCTGGTTCACCCACCAACATGGGAGGATCCTCCGGAAGGAGTTCGCCCACACATGTCAGTGGTGCTGCCAACACCTCGTCTCTATTGGCAGGCGACTCTATGGATCGCCTTGCCGTAGCCACAGCTGTGGCCGATGCTCTAACCTACATTCACTCCAAGGATATCGTCTTTAGAGATCTCAGTCCAGAGAACATTGGCTTTTTTCCCGATCCACATTCAGGAGACTATGTTGTCAAGTTGTTCGATTTTGGAATGGCACGTACCATCAAAGACTATTACATGGAAACCATCATGGCGGCCAACAAGCGGTACCTTGCTCCCGAAAACATGATTTGTCAACCCAGTGGACCACCCGAGGATATATACAGCTTCGGAATTCTTTTATGGGAACTTGCCACCCTCGGCAAGCCCTATGAGGAGTTCTTTACCATGGACAAGCATACCCGCAAAGTTGTCTTTGCGCAGGGAGACTTTACCAAAAAGGTCATTCTCAATCGACAAGCGAGGCCCTCCTGTGCTGCCGTTAGTGATAGTGGAACCAAGAGACTCATTCAAGAATGTTGGTGTGGTAATCCCGAGGCCCGGCCCAATGCCTCCCAAGTCTTGTGGCGTCTCCAGGAGTCCATCAAGCCCCGTCGACAGCAGCGACGAAGCATCAAATCCTTTACGGTGGCTTCCACTATTCGCCGTAGTTTTGGAAAGGCTCGCCGCTCCACATCCAATCCGGAGAATTCTTCCAGGACTTCCGCAGCAACAGCAACGGCAACCGCCAAACCCCCTCGTCGCCGTACCAGCTTTTTGAATACTCTCCGTCGCATGAGTTGGTCCAGGGACCGCCTGTCGCAGCATGCACCACAGCGTAGAACCACTACAACGGAAACACCTACCGGTCTCGAAGCGGCCATGTTGGCTGTCCAAGATGACCCTGAACTCCAAGGGTTGTTTGACTGTGGAGAGGATGATGCAGCCGCACCTCCTCCTTCCGATATTGACGGTTCTGCATCCTCGTCTTCCTTGTCCTTGGCAGAAATGAGGGCACGGTTAGCCCAGTCCAGTAGTTCCCGGTCACCTCCCGGGGGTAAGGACGATTTGAGCAAGAAGAAGAACATGTCGGACACCGATGCCAAACAGAGGTTCACGACTCCACCAAAGAAACCATGTGAAATGTCCAACTCCTCCATGGAGCGGTCAAGTCCACCACAAGTGGCTGTTTGATGTTCACTACGAACAGCTGGAGAGAAATGGTGCCACAACGGTTCGTGGGCTAGAGTTTTGTATCACGATTGCCGTTCGACTCAGCACAGAGTAACATCACCTTTTTAAAACGTTTTGACTACTACAAACATCTACCAGCACTAGGTGGTCTACTGCAATTGCAATTGCAATTGCAATACAATGCGTGCGTAGATCAGCTTGGCAAAGAAACAGTACAACAAGGTGTCCTAGAACAATTATGAAGGGACTATGCATAAATGGTTCGTAGCTACAAATTTCCGTATCCATTCAATCTTACGTTCTTCCGGCTTTACAGACAAAAATACACACAAATCAGGTCGTATAGTTCCCGGAAGAAAAAGACATCTCCAATCCACTCTCCGTTTCCGAGTCTTCGGAGGATACCATGTCGCTTTCAGGTTCGTCCTTGCGCAAGTAGGCCCACTTGCTCGTTCCGTACGAATCATCCGTTGTCAATCTCATGTGTGGCTCGTCGGAAGTAGAAACATCCAAGACTTCAAATGTAGTTTCATTCATTTTGTATTGCACCGACATGGCATACCCAGGGAGGACAGCCATGATAGCATACTCATTGACTTGTGTGTATTCGCCCTCCTCGGTGATTCCTTCACAAACCACCCCGGAAAGAATCTCCGCTTCGACCATGGTTCCATTGGGCCACAGGACTTCGATTGTTCCCGCGTAGTAGTATGTGGCGGCAGAGGGGAATTCCAAAATGGCTTGTACATCTCCATCAAAACATAGGTAGGCATTGGTATGTTCAATAGGTAGCCACCCATATCCTTTTAAGCGTTCAGGGGACGATACAATTTGTGCACAATGTGTGGTGGACTCACGAAAGTCCCAGGTAATGTCAAAAATCAAGGAAACCTCTCCAATATCCTCAACGTCGAACACTTGTGTGACATTCATTCCTCCCATACAAAAGGCATCAAGCTCTAAATTGCACGAGTTTTTGGAAGTACAAGAATTGTCGTATCCACCCAAGGATGAATAATATCCATTATACACACTTACGACAGTGTCTCCACCAACTGGCGGTGATGATGGAGCCGATGTTGGGACCTGCGTAGGCGCCCTGGTACTACTTTTCGTACTGGTAGGAGCTTTTGCACTTGTTGGGGCTTTTGTGCTCGCTGCTTTCGTAGACGTTGGAGCTTTTGTGCTTGCTTTGGTGCTAGTCGGAGCCTTTGTACTCGCAGCCTTTGTGGTTGGCGATGCAGTCGGTGCCTTCGTACTAGGTGCTTTTGTACTTGTGGGAGCTTTTGTGCTTGTAGGAGCTTTTGTGCTAGCTGCAGTGGGAGCCTTTGTGTTGACGGGTTCTAGATCGCGTTCAAACCATTGACGACTAGAAAAATCAAGTGTCTCTGAACTCCTTACATGCCCTGCCGCTAAGAACAGGCAGAAGCATGCTTGAGAAAAAGAATTCATTGGTAGTGAACGATGATGGGACAATTTGACCGTTGCCTATTGTTGAGAGAGTTGTAAGGTGGCTGCATCCAAGAAAGTCACCCCGTCGTCTCGTGAGGAGATCTGTCGCGTGACGTGAACCTACGCTTCAACAAGAAGTTGTGCTACTAGTAGTAGTAGTAGTAGTAGTGAGAGTCGTAATAGTAGTAGCAATATTATGAATGACCCTCATCAACAAAATTAATTAAAGGATGAATAGGTGTTGGGCCGAGCGCGTCGGTCGGCACTTACCACACTCACATTTCTGTTGCAGCGTGTGTGCCATCCCTTCAAGACTAACCGGTACTACTGGTGGTAGTTGTAGTAGGAGCAGGCCACTACTACTGCCACCGGCCAGCAACCTTGATAGCTCGTGACGTTTTCCTCGGCTTTTCACCAATAACCGTCGGATGAAGATTTTCGAAAGACTTCACATCAAGAATCCTCAACATTTTTTGTGTTTTAATAGCTCATGATCCTGATCTTGTGCAAGAAACCCTCCTATCCCCTACCACCACAGTGCTGGCAATGGGGATTCAGTACCGCACCACTCGTACTTAGATACACTCCACCGCAGGTGGCCAAGTCAATCTCATGGAAAGTACAGTTCAGTAGCGACCATGATTGCTATTCCTAGAAATGATCCCCATATCATTCCAGAATAGTTTCCATGGTGTACATGTCTGAAAGCCTCTGGATAGAGTTCTACCACTGCCACCATGCACATGATACCAGCCACCCCAGCTAACACATTCCCCAGTGCCAACTTGGTTGACTGAAGTACGCTGAGGGCAAACACTGCCCCCAAGGGTTCTGCGAGACCAGAGACACTGGCCAACCAAAATGCCAACCATGGTGCATCGGGACGGGCTGCAATGCAAGGGACTGCAATGGCAATCCCCTCGGGTATGTTATGAATCAAAATTCCCAACGTGACGGTGAACCCAAGCTCGGGCGATTCGACGGTGGAGGCGACCACAGCCAAGCCCTCTGGAAAATTGTGACAAAGCAAGCTGACAAATAGCAACATGGCTACTCTCCAAGATCTCTGTTTGGAGGATTTGGTCGAGGTCTCCCCCCGAATCCTTCGTTTCGTATTCTCTTGTGTGTCGTCATTCGAGGGAGAGTCATCGCTATCCACACTGCCAAGACTGGAAGATGCTCGCAACACAGGTGGTCTCAGACTTGAGGACGGAGATCTGGTACTAGAAATTGGAGCAGCAGCACGCCGTTTTGCACCACGAATGTTGGGACTGGTGGCACCTCCGCTCGTATCGCTTCGAAGAGTAGGTTTTGTCGGAGGATCCTCCGGGTCGGCGTCCTTTGGTATGAGAAACTCTTGATCTTGTGGATGTGTCGATGATGCGGACCCAAAGTGCTTTTCAGGATCTGGAAGGAGTGCAAGAAGTCGAGAAAGTAGGTAGTACCCAACACAGCCTGCCGCAAAACTCCCCAATCGTTGCAAGAGGAGGGATACATTGACAAGCACTCGTTCCATGGAATGAAACTCAAACACATCCTCCATACATTCGGGTCCAATGGAAACTACACTGACAGTAATCATGACTGAGGCTGCCAGGCTAAGTGAAAAAGGCATGGACTTTTCAATGGCTTGAGGGGAAAAACAGAATACAATGGCAGCCCCGAGGCAAGTCGACGCCCCTGCTATGGTTGATAGCAACAGAGGGTAGGTCCAGTCATGGTGAACTGTTTGGATATTGGAGGGATTGCCGAGTCCGAGGTGAGAGGCCGAGGTTTCCATCGCAAGTCGATGGACAACAGTGTTGACTCCCCGCACTTTCTTTGGCTGGATCGTCATCGTCATCAGTTGTCATGGAATCGGCTGTCTATTTGACTCACTCGAAACGAATGGCACGACGGTCAGTCCATGAATGACCACGACAAAAACCAGATTTTCATGCACCAAACAACATGGGATTGTGTTGCACCCTACCATGACTGTTCGTGCGATATCCGTAGAAACATACCCGAGCACAGCGATTGTGGCTGGAAACAACATTAGCATTAGGCAACTGTAGCACTCAATTTCCAAGATGTCAGGAACCAAGAGTACTCCAGAAGAAGTGGAGAAAAAATCATCCCAAAGCGACTCCCATCGAACGATAGCCTCCATGGAGAGAGAACTAGCAGCCATAGAAGCTGACAGAGAAGCCAGGGAAGCCGAAGAAGCAGCCATACGAGCTGACAGAAAAACCAAGGAAGCCCAAGTAGCAGCCTCACTAGCCGAATTGAACGCCTTACGAGCTGACAGAGAAGCCAAGGGAACCGAAGCAGCAGCCTTACGAGCTGAAACAGAAGCCATAAAGGCCGTAGCAGCAGCCTTCCGAGCTGAAACAGAAGCCATAGCAGCCATAAGAGCAGCCAAGGATCGGCGAATGAAGGGAACTTACTATTCTTTGATTGACGATGTCTTTCTTGGAACGTATCGAGACATTAAGAAAGATCCCATCCAAAATGGAAAAGCGCAGTACAGAAATGTATGTCGTCCGATGGGGTCAACGGGACAGCAATTTAGAAGTGGATCCGAGAGCGGAGAACTCGTCAAGGAATACGACGAGATCCTTGAGGCTGCAACATCTTCATTGAAACCAGCTGATAGTGACGCTCAAAGTGCGACATCTATGGATGATTGCAAGAAGTATCGCATTTGGAAAACTGGATTGTGGAACAGTTGTTGTTATGGAGCCATGGGTCACCTTGTCCCTGCGAAGGTAAAAATAGCCAACACCTTTTGGTTTGTCACGGACTTTCTGTTCGGGTACGATCCAAGCCGGACGTGGGAATCAAGACTTCGCTTGCTCCATGGTGTAATCGATACAGACACATCAGAGAGAAAGGACCATACGGGGATTAAGCACTCGGTTGCCAGCAAGATCTATATTAACAGTTTTCAATACTTCTTCGCTGAGTCCCCAAACGTTGTCATCATTCCCATTTGCACTGTTGAAGAGGTCAAAGCTTGGAACGGCGATGGATACGAGGTCATCATGTTGATTGATACAGATCCACCTGAAGATTACGAACTGCAATCAGACGCGACCCCACCGAACGATGTCGATGTTGCAGTACAAGCTGACACTCCTTTGGCTAGAAATCGAGCTGACGCTCTGAGACACGTATGCGGTAGCGTTCTTTTCTATGGTGACGATTTCGAGATAGCAACGCCCGAGGAAGTACGCAAAGCTCACGACCTTGTCAAAGTTTTCACACATGCCATCGCATATGCTCAAACCAAGACTGCACCAAAAGAGGTTGTTGGAAATGAAGGCTTACAGGGCATTCTAGAGGCAGGGAGTATTTTCGAGACGACGCTGGCACCGTTGGAAGACAAGAAGGTCGGGAAACTTTGTTATGAGGACCACAAGTCAGGAGAAGGTCATCCGGCACCTGATCCAATCCTTCTAGCCACCCGGGCAGCAACTCAGCTTCAAAGACGCCATGGTATTGTACTGGTTGCACCAGAAGAAGAGAGTGACGATGAGGATGAACTGTCTATTCTAGCAATGGAGGAGTTCTTGCGTGAGCGCAAATGCGTTCGTGAGAAGAAGTTGATTGGGCGTGACATTGCATTCTAGACGTATTAGCAAGTACTCTGACCCTGCCAAAACTAAAGTATCTTCGACCAAGTGCGGGATCCACTACTACGAGGGCGACCTCCACTTGTTGTAGTTTTCTATAATACAAATATGTGTGATATTGTCTGTAGTATGTAGTATTAAAGTGTTGCAGTTGTTGACCATTGACTTGCTTTCCTAGCTAGGCCAAGACAGGAGCGTCCTCCGTTGTTTTTAGGAATGCCAGACAACTGCTTGCTTCGTAGTTTATCCAACATCTCATTTTACAAAACAAAACTAATCTTCTCCTTTCCCCACCAGCCATAAGCATATTTCCAAGGATTGAACTGAATTTTGGTTTCTTTCGGCAACAGCCAAATTTTCGTCGAGAATTTTTCACCATTCTAAAATAACTACTTGAGGTACTTGGAAGCGCGCGCATCCACCATCTGGGTGGTTGTTGGTGAGGCTGTCGGACGGAAACAGGTGACTTCCGAATCGCCAGCCCTCGTCGCGCCATGAAAAAGCCCGGTTGAATTGGCGACCCCTCATATCTTGCCAAGTTCTTATATTCAGTGTTGTATTAGAATATATGACCGGAAGGCTAAGTACACATGTCGCTTGCAAAGCCGCCAAGTTCACCAGGACACAACTTTTATGTAGGTGACACTCCGTGGGTTTCTACCAGGACCTATGCATAACTACGCCCTTCGAAAGTCGGGAACGCAAGCTCAAGAATTCTCATTTAGTTGAATCCAATGTGGCGCCTTTTTTCTCGCTACCTCGTACTACAACCACAACATCGTTTGTAGGAGCAGCACCACCTCTTCGAGGAAGCATAGCAGCATCAAACAGCAAATCGTTCCATATCGTACAACAATGAACACAACAAAGCATATCCCTCGCCTTCGTTCCAGTAGTGTATTGCTAGTATTGGATGAAGAAGACGAGAATGACTGTGGATCCGAATTTAGCAAAGCAACTCTGTCCGAGCCCCGATCGCTGGCCCACCAACTTTTCCGCCTGGAACATCACAAATCCGCCCTAGAAATTGCACACATCACCAACTTGTTGGCTGATCTAGATCATGAGAATATCATTCAGGTGCGAGGTATGGGAGATTACTTCCTTGTTACCAACCTTTGGGATGACACTCTCCGTTCCAGACTTTCCAAGATAGCACGTGCGACTCGAAAGAGCCAAACGAAGAGAAGCATCTTTGGAAAACGCCCAAAGGCTCCTCCTCTCAATCTTTGGCAGTATGTTGCCCTCCCCATTACCCGCGCTCTCTTGTATCTACACAACAAGAGTATTGCCATGGGTCTAGTTACAGTGGATACCATTGTGCTTTCAGGAGATGGAACCAAGGGACCACCTCAAGTGTTCCTCCGAGACTTCTCCAAGGCTCGTCAGGTTCTCTTGGTGGGTGACTATGATAGTTCTACCCTTCTATCCTCTGATGTGTTCCAATTGGGGCTAATTCTCAACGAAATTGCGCGAGTCCAGCCCTTGGCTCCTGGAAGTTTGGCTACATCTATGGATCAGCTTATTGAATCATGTTGCCAGTCTGACATTCTGTGGAGACCAACCATTCGTCGAGTCCACAAGCGACTCTTGGAGATTGTTCGACTCTTGCCTCTTTCCAACGCGGATACAGTCCCTGCCAACGAGTTTGTGGCTCCTCAACAACCCAGGGCTCCTTTCTTGGCTGGTTTCAAGGGTGTGATTGGTTCCTCTTCTACACTATCTACGGCTCCCATGTCCAGCAAACTCTCCAACAAGGCCAGTTCCAGTTTGTGCCCTACCGAGAACAGTTCTCTAGTCTCAGATTCCAATTGGACCAACTTTTCCTCGTCGGTGCAGTGGAAGTCCCCCCAACGCCACCCAGATTCTCCCAGCAGCACCTATATTACCCACGAACTATCGGAGTGTTAGGATGACTACAGAGCTCTATTGAAGTATTCCAGTAATAGAGTCTATTTTAGAGTTACTCTCTTGCATGTTCTACTACGAAACGGTATCGTACCATTTCCAGTCGTACCCGGAAGCGATCACCATCCAATGGCAAGCGGGACTTCCAACAATCGTGACGAAGATTCTCGGAGGATCCAACTGAAACACATGCAGTCCCATAACGGCCTTCCAGAAGGTTCTTGGCAGACAGGTGAAACGATGAAATAACTACTGCACGATATCCTAATATTATTACAGTATCATACGATGTGGGGACAAGCAATCAACACCTTAATATTGTTTCAAGAGAAAGGATTGTTTCTATCATTTATTATCTAGCTAGCTAGACACTGTTTCTGGGGAGTAACATGCTATTTTAGGCACTACTACACTGGAAGTGCCAGAGGGCTTGACTAACTCCTATCGTAATATTATGTGGGCATCTTGCTTTTTTTTCTTATTCTCCACACTACTCCACAATGCATTCTCTACTACTACCTTTCAGCTTTGACTCGGTGTGGTCATATCCCGTTTGACTATTCCGATCCAAAGTATGTGCACGAGCCAAACACACTATGACAAGTGGCACATTGGCGACATGAAGATTCTGTCATTTGCTTAGATCCAAGAGAGAGCAAGAGTTTCACACTAGTACAGTGTCATCGGCAGCTTCTAGTAGGAGTTTGTGGTTATCCTCTCGTAGTTGGTGGAAAGATGGCGGTTCGGTTCTTGGGATTTGCCTCGCACAAACTTCACGGATACTACAAAGCCGTGGTGGTGATTTTGCTCGTAGTAGTTGTCTCCATTCAGCTTCGCTCCGCCTCCAAACAACAAAGTTTCCTCTCCCTTTGGTCACAAGAAGACGAATCCCAGCCTAGATTGAAACCAAATTCAAAGACATCAGGAAGGGAGACGAGAGGTGCTGACGAGGCGGAATCTCTGAAGAAGCTAGAGACACCTGAGATCATGAAACTTCCTCCTTATCCAAACAATTCATCCGTTGTTATCGATGAAGATCACCCAATTTTGGTTTGGACCTCCATGTCCGGGTTTAATCGCCGGGAACCCTGTGACGTTCCCTGTCAGTACACTACCAAAACAGATCTTCGATCCAAAGCCGATGCTTGCGTCTTGGAACTACGAGGATATCGAGCACCTCCCAGCGATTGCAAGTTTTCTGCCTATTTGCAAATGGAAGGTGAACACTATTATCCAATCAAGATGGATGGATATCAGTTGGAGAACTCTTACAATTGGAGGTCCCCATTGCTGAAACCCTACTTTGAATGGGTCAACTTCAATGGAAGGCTAAACATCCAGAACCCTCCCGTGCGCTGGAACGAGACCATTGATGGTGCTACTTTCATTGCTCGCAACTGTAATTCGCGAAACAATCGTGAACAAGTTATTCGAGACTTGATGGAAGCGGGAATTCGAGTTGATTCCCTTTCTAGCTGTTTACATAACTTTGACCCGCCCCAGAAAAAGGAGAAGTTGGCCATGATGCAGCCCTACAAGCTCAACCTAGCGTTTGAGAATGGTAACGTGGTTGATTATGTCACAGAGAAAGTATATCAGGCTTTGGCATCCGGTGTGGTGCCAGTTTACTTGGGTGCTCCAAACATTGACCTCTACGTGCCAGACAACTCTATTATCAATGCTGGTTTGTTCAACTCCACCAAAGCACTAGCGGAACATTTGAAGCAAGTAATGCAGAACGAAACTCTCTTCAACTCCTATCAAGCATGGAGATCCAAGCCACTTCCTGAATGGTTTCTCCAACGGTTTAATTTCACCTACGTAACAACGGAATGCCGAACCTGCCGGTATCTACAAGCTTACAAGATGGGGTGGGGGTGGGATAAAGAGAACCAGCGAGGGGTCCCAAACATCTGAGACAGGGGCTGTTGTCTCTATAGATGAGGGAGAAGAAAGGTGCTTCACTCGATGGGTGTTCAGTGTTCAACTGGATGATGATTGCCAGACACCGAGCTCTCAAGAACACTGTTTCGATGTTACCTGTGTAGGACACGACCTCCTGGGAGTACCCAGTCTTTTCCAAACACTTTGGCTTGCTATACGAAAGTACATGAAGGGCTTTTTAACAAGAGAAAGAAAAAATACTCCGATTTTACTGTAGCTAGAAGGATATCCACCTACGAATAGTGCAGTGAAAGGTACGACTGTACCAGCAGGAGCCATCATCAACCATCGTCGTCTTCGATCTTGTGACATGAAGGCTTTTCGTCGCGCTGTTGCTTGGTAGTGAAATGGTTGGACATTTTATGCGTAATGTCGGTCAACTCACTTGTATGTCGGAGCACGACCTTCATTTAAGAATAGGCAGTTTTAATTGAAGGAACCAATAGGCCTTGCGCAAAAGTGCTTCCAAACGTGTTAAGGAGGATTTATGTCAAGTCGAAGACTTTTTGAATCAGGGCTAAATTCATATGCGGCATCAAGACGAGATTTCACGTACGTCAGAATTAGAGCTTACGCGTGAAACTTGCTTGACGCGCTATGGATCACATTCAGTGCGAAGGTTTCTTTATGCTTCCACCATTCTGGTGACACTTTCACATTTCAATCGAAAACGTCGCTTCACATTTGACAACCCTCTACTAGACAGAATGACGATGTTTCCCAGTGTGAACGATTACTCCAGTGTTGATGAGCTTCGAAAAGCTCTCAAGAACTACAAATGGGCTCCAGAGAATCTGGATAAGCAAACATCAGAAGCCTTGGATATCGACAAAGAAGCAGAGAGATTGATGGTGTTGAAATCGTACAATGTACTTGACACCACCACGAGCGATCCTATCTTTGAAGAACTGGCAAACTCTGCCCATATTGCCTTCAAGGTTCCAGTCGCCACAGTGTGCCTGGTTGACATGGGTCGCCTATGGCTGAAAAGCTCTGTGGGTATTGGCAACGAACACAACTTCCCTCGCCATGGTGCTATGGCATCACACGCCGTTCACAGGAAAAAGCAAAGTGGTCTACTAGTCATTAAAGATTGTCTCCTTGACAATCGCTTCAGCACAAGCTCCTTTGTCCTTGATCAAGATGGGCCACGATTCCGGTTCTATGCAGCAGCTCCAATTGCCACTCCAGAAGGGCACATTATCGGAGTCCTCTCGATTGCAGACCACAAGCCTCGTCCAGAAGGCATGACTCGGGCCCAAGAAAGCCAAATGCGAGACATGGCTGCGATGGTTGTCTACAACCTTATCTTGGACGCGGACTGTCAATAGGACGACTCGGCAAACATATCTTCTTACTCCATGACATATCGTGACACATCGTTTTTCTTCTAATCCAACATCACATTCTCCACGATAATATCGAGCGCCCGTAACTCTTTAGGCAGCGTTCCAACCGTAAATAACTATAAATCCTGAGGAAATGAAACAACTCGTGCGTGAGATATAGGCAAAATTGCAATGATCAAACAGGTTGTGAACAGTCTTCAAGAGGCAGGCAACTCTGACACAGCCAAGATTTTTGTCTACACATGATTTTCAGCGACTCTAGTCCGAAATCTAGTGTTTCTTCACCGTTGCCCCAGCCTCCAAAGACTCCGTCATGACCAGAGACCAACAGTCCCCTTGTAACATACCTTCTAGTAGAGACATGGGATGAGTGCAGTGTGAGTGAGGTACCGAATTTCCCATTCAGGTAACGAGACACATGTTGCAACACAACAACATCATGAAAGATATTTTTTGTGTTGGTGGTGACTGGTGAATGGTGAATGATGATTCCACCTTGATCATCCATGCAAGTCGACGGACAGACCCGTGAGATATCGCATGCCTCCGCGAGCAACAGGTTGGTGCCGCGACTTGTTCTTCACTAACTAACTACCGGTACAACAACCCTACCATGATGGCTATTGCGGTCCTCTCAGGGATGCACAAAGATTGTTGAAGCCGCACTTGACAGCATTACGACAAGGGTTCGAGTTGGCGACAGTTTTGGCGCTGCACCCAAAAAAGTTTAACTAGGTTGTTGCGAGCGTTGGATTTGGAGGTTTTCTAACTGGAGCCAACCCCAGATTCTCGGCTGATGGATTCGCCTCACTAAATCTTCATTTTTTGTGTATTTTTGGTGTCACAGCGCACCCCAAGATCTTCATCCAACGCACTTCAATACAGACACTCCGAGAAGCAGCATGCCACCCCTCTAACCAAGTGATATCCAAGTTGTAACTACCCATGTAAACAAACGGTCGCCGATGTACTTCGCGCAACTACCACCCTGTTTCTTCAGTTGAGCCAAATCCAACCCCGACTTGTGAGGGGTCCTCTCCAGAGGTACCAGAGGTACTCATTTCAAGTCACACAGAACCTTTCCCACGCAAGGACTGTCCCAATGGCTGGAACCATGGAACCAACCATTGCCAAGCGCTCCCTCGAAGGCCCTGATGTTTCTGTTGCATCTACCAAGAAGTCGAAGTTGGATGTTTCGGGTGTGGCTTCCGAGGAATCAGCTCCAAGAGGTGGAGTCAACTCTTCGGAGCTGGCGTCGGCTTTTGCTTTGGCATCACTTGCCAGTCTCAGTCCAACCACCAATGTCGACAAAACCAAGACGGAAGTATCTACAAAGGCAGCTGCTGGGACTGTTGGCGCT
This sequence comes from Nitzschia sp. Nitz4, assembly GCA_013372465.1. Taxonomy (NCBI): domain Eukaryota; phylum Bacillariophyta; class Bacillariophyceae; order Bacillariales; family Bacillariaceae; genus Nitzschia; species Nitzschia sp. Nitz4. The sequence goes on from WXVQ01000153.1 coordinate 17,647, forward strand.
ATGCAAAGTGCCAGATCGTTTGAGGAGACTAGATCTCCTATGGCAACCCAAGCGCCAATCACTCCAGATCAACGTTCACCTGGATCCCCTGGTTCCAAGTCATCAGAATCCGATGATTCTGAACCAGAGGAACATCGCCGAGTACACTTTGCTCCAAGTACCAAGTCAGAACCGGCTACCCCAACATCGATTTTGAAAACGGGACGTGGTGCACAGTCCAAACGAAAAATCACCCTCCCAGTGCAACATCAGACAAACAGTGCCTTTGTGGGAGGGCCCAGAATGCATGTAGGATATGGGGCAAATGTGGGCGGTTTCTCGCCTCATGGGCAACTACCATATCGCCAACCCATGCATCCTCCACATGGACACTACAGTCCACACCCCCATCATGCGCAGCAGTGGTACCATAGCCCTGTCGGTGTCCCACCCATGGCTGGACGCATGGGCTATGTTCCACAACGATTGATGCAGCCTCCTCTTCTTCATCCTGAGAACCAGTGGATTTGTGACTACTGCAATGTTGCTGCATTTTCGTCTTATGACGAAGCATGTCTCCACGAAGAAGCCTGCAAGGTTCGGAATTGCAAGGATTCGTCGGCTCCTGGCGCTGTTTCCCAAAGCCACAGCGAGGAAATGAGTGCTACCCCCGTTGACCTGCCCTCAGGATCGTCTGATGCCTGGCACACAGGAACCATGTCCTTGGCCATGGAAGAATCTGACCACGAGTGGCTCAGCGATCTCAATTGTTTCATCAGAAAACATTGTGTTGAAGTCTTCTCTGCCGAGGACATCGATGTCTCTCACTCTTCCAAGCGAGGACGCATTGCTCCTCGTCAAGTTGGTATTCGCTGCTGCTTCTGTTCCCACCTTCCTTCCAAGGAAAAGGCAGTCGCAGCAGTGTCGTTCCCAACTTCCATCGCTGGCATCTATGAAAGCGTGAAGAGATGGCAACGAGTGCATTTGGAGATTTGTGAGTCTGTCCCTCAAGATAAGAGAGACCAATTGGCCCTACTCTCCAAGACGAATGTCTGGGTTCCTACAACCCGACAATATTGGACTGACTCCGCCAAGGCCCTTGGATTGGTTGACACCAACGAAGGAATACGATTCGGAAGTCCTCCTCGTCAAGGTGCAATGGCAAAAGACATGGCGAGTGTTTCCATTAACCGTCCAGTAGTTCGTGCCCCTGCCGCTCAAAGTGCCGCAAACCTCCACCAAACCGAATCCTCAGGTGCTGTGGGTGCAACCGATACGGCGACAGCTCATTCCACTACACCATCATCCCTGCAGTACGTGGTTTTCCCTGAAGATAAGGATATGATCCCTCCTTATGTGTACACCCTGATGAGACAAGTGGAACCATGCCAGTTTACCGAAGCGGATCGATTTGTTGCCCGAAGCAAAGGGCCCGTCGGGTACCCTGGATTCCAGTGTCGACACTGCAAGGGACATGCCGGATTGGGGAAGTACTTTCCAGTCTCTGCCAAGAGCTTGTCGACCAATTCAACAAGCCAGAATATTCATGCACACCTGCTCAAATGTCGCAAGTGTCCTGAACAAGTTAAGGACCAGCTTGTTCAATTGAAGATCGAGAAGGGACGATCCCCACGCCTCGAACCCGGGTGGAGAAAGATCTTCTTCGATAAGGTATGGAGCCGGCTCCACGGCTAGAGGGGAACACGTCGGAGTTGTGGGGAAGTTGTTTGCATTCAATAATTCGTGCATACTAGCCAAAAAGATAGACTCTACACTAGTTCTTCGGTTGGCAATACCTTTGTAATATACATCAGATGTGGACTTCCATAACCTCTAGCTAAATCGTGTGTGTGCAGTTGATATAGTCAAACTCAACCAAAAGCTAGGGATATTTGACCTTCCAGAACCGTTGGAAGATCGACATACATCATGTTCTCAGTTGACATGGTGGTTGTTGTTCTTGTCAGCAACAACTGGAGATGTTATAGAGCCGGCAGTCTGGGTGCAACTCTAGCTTCTAGGCGGAAGATGATGAGATACATAATGACATGGAGGAATGTTGTTGCTGATTTATTGTCTTGTTGTCTTGTGTGCTGTAGTTTTTAGGATGTGAGACCACGACGGCATTTTCGGATGAAAGGATGAGGACAAAAATATGGTGCGATGTTTGCATTTCGGCAGGTTTTAATAAGTTAAAAATGGATCTAGAG
>WXVQ01000153.1:22927-48758 GCA_013372465.1 Nitzschia sp. Nitz4
TACCCGATGACTACTAGTACTATTTTTGGAAATGATCCACCGGCATTTTTACAATTCGGGCCAATCCTTGAATCGGTATCGATGGTTGCAGTACCCTCGAGGATTCTTTTCCAAATACGCCTGGTGCTCCTCATGAGCCGCATAGAACGTAGTGTAAGGAAGAAGAGCGGTGGTCACTGTAGGAGTGGCAAAGGTTTTGATCTTTTTGTCAGCAATGGCAGTTTGCAATTCATCCTTGACCTTCTTGGCAATGGCATACTGTTGATCGTCACTGTAAAAGATGGCACTGGCGTATTGCGTGCCAGCATCGTTGCCTTGGCGGTTGGGAGTGGTTGGCTGGAGAGAGCGACAGATATTGGAAAGGGTAGTTCCAAGAATGAGCCAATCGGAAACATAAGAAACCATCACCAGCAGACAACCATTTGTACACTACTCACATCATGAAAGGAGAAAAAGAACTTGACCAACTCTTCGAACCGTTCTGGAGTAGGATTATCAAGCTCAACATTCAACACCTCCACGTGACCAGTCAAACCAGAGCACACTTGTTGATAAGAAGGGTTGGGCATGGCGTTCTTGTCCGGATTCATGAAACCGACCATGGCATTCTTAATGCTACCTGGAAACTTTCTCTGGAAATCCTTGACAATGAACTTTTCCGTGCCCCAGTAGCAACCAGCGCCTAGGGCAAGGATGGGAGAGAGGGGGGCCATGACAAGAATGGTGGAAAATCTGTTGTAATGAAAGCTTTGTGTAGTTTGAGAAAAGTAACAGAAGGGTTCTCCTGCTCTTGGGATCTTTTTTGTGTGCCTTGGAGGACGAGGAGGAAGAGGTGTTCTCGAGATGTCTCTGTGTGCATGCGTGGCGAATCGTGGAGGTCGTCCATTTCGTGTTTGGGCAGTTTTGGTGGGAAATCACTCGCTAGCTCGCGGAATCTCGACCATGTGGCGCAGGCAATGTCAATCGTCGCAAAATTGTTCTAGGAATTGTTTCAACCCGAATGACAACAAACATCCCCAACTTGACCAACATGACATCAAATACTGCGACTAGAGGACAATTCAAACTAAAATGTTGGATTAATAATTCATGCAAGCAGCTAAAATTCTATGTCAACTAGGGAGTCGTCTTTGGCCAAAGCTACCATTGGGTCAAGGATCCGTTTGGAAATAAATTTAACAGTTGGCGCAGCAATCACAATCGACAACTTCACAGTTGGCTCGAACCTCCAACTCAGAATTGTCGCAAAGACCATCAGGAATGGCTCCCTCCAAGTCATTGTTTTGGTTGACGTTAAAGGTGGACAAACGAGGGATCAAAGTGGTTTCTTCAGGAATTTCTCCTGCAAGACCATTGCCTTCAATCTCAATGCGAGTGACCCAAATTCCGTCACAAGTGACACCATGCCACTCGCACTCACTCATTCCCTTGCGCTTCCAGCCGGTCGCGGTAGACCAAGAGTCAGGGCTGGTGGCGTGGTACAAGCAGTACATGGCGTAACGTTGCTTCAATTGAGCATATGTGTAGGTTCCCTGAACGAAGTCGTCCTCGACCAAGTAGGCCTTGGCCTTGGATTGGTACGACGTCTCGTCGTCAAAGTCAGTCGACGAGTCCAATGCCATGCGGTGAACGGCAGCTTCGACATTGGTCACGTAGGGACTCGAGTTCTTTCGCGCAACAGGAATGATAATAACCAAGAAGAGGACAAAGGCACCAAGACCTGCCATGATCATCTTTCTCTTGGAGAATGAGGATTCCTTACGAGGAGATGTACCCATGTTGGAGATGGCTTCTTCGACAGAAGGAAGCTGATCATGGGTGGTTTCTTCATTAGAGTAGTCTTCGACGTCGTGAAGGTTGTTAGAAGCCATCTTGGTATACTTGGGGGGTGATGTTTTGAGGAAAGGAAAAAGAAATACAAAAAGTCTTGTCGAAAGGGCTCCAAAGAAGATTGTGTTCAGATCTTGTCAAAACACAAGATGTGTGGTAATTCCCAGAGGGGCGTGGAACATCCCACATTTTTGCGGAGTAAACGATGGCGGCACGGCTCCCTTTTTGGTGGTTTCATGTCACGCAGCCTATTGGCTTTTTTCGTTTCATGTGGATTCCTCGGTACTTAGGAGAGTGGGAAATTGATACATGGTAAAACTGGCAACCGCGCCTGACAATCTTCTAAGTAACACGATTTCCTGAGAGCCGACACCCGCAGGTTGGAGTGGAGAGGAACGTGAAAGAGGCCAATTTTTGTGGTTTCTCCTATACAACCAACGTCTAGCATCAGCATTGTTCACCTTTCCGCCTTTTTGGACCCACGAGTTTCTGGAAGTAGATAGAGTTATATGCTCAATCGTGACTACTACCACCGTTGCTGTCGAAAAAGGAATGTCAACATTTAGGTAGTACAATACACATCCCAATATCCTATCAAGAGAGTCGCTACCATCCATCTACCCTCAAGCAACTGGTCCGTGGTCTTGTCCATCTTACCAGAGCTACGATTCGAGCTAGTACTCGAGTACTTGTGACGATTCTCAGTTTCAAGTACAAGTAGGTAGCGTTCACGACATAGCAATATCCACTGTGATCTTCATTGCCATCCAAGTTGGTGCCGTTTTGACTAGCATTGACAGTCTCGTAGTTCCTCCTCTTTTATCATGCCTGATGTCGCTGGTATTTTAGTGTTATTTAGTGTTTGCTCGGTGGTGAGGAGCGGAGGAAGGACCAATGCGCTGTGTCTTGTCACGCTCAACGGTTGTCGTTATATCAATTTTTTGATTCTTCCTGTGATTGGTCTACGCTTACTACAGTACTCAAGAGGCCATCCTCACCAAAAAATTCTGTGAGCATTGTGAGACGACTCTAGTCACCAAATTTGACCACTCTCTCACACACATCTTTCGAAACAGCTAACCAGCACACGCATTCCAACAAGCAACACTTGTCCAACTGCAATTCAAGGATCCAGTCTCGTTCTAGTTGCTTTCGCTCCCTTCGCTGATACACACTGACTCATTCACATATCCTTGTGATACACTTTACCATTCACCCATTTTTTGTCTCGTCTTGGTAATTGTACGAGAATGGGTCAAAAACAATACTTTGAATTCTTGGAAGAAGCCTTTCAATCGCTGACGAGTGAGGTACAAAAAGCACTAGCATCCTTGGAGCCCGCTAACCCTGTCCAGGGTGACAAATTTACCATTGGTCTGGAAGGGGATGATTTCGATGACGTCGCTATTGATCCCAATGATCCCAAGAAACAAAAGACTGGAGCCAGTATACCAAAACTATTCACTCGATGCAAAGCTGTCTTCCAAAAGATGTACTATGAAGCTCAGGGTGATACAGAGTTCCAGGAACGATTAGCCTTGTACAAGCTCCAGCTTCAGGCTCTTTCCCATCACTACGAAGAGAAGATGAAGGAACAAAAAGAAGACGAAGTACATGAGGTGGTGTTCGCTTTTGAAGAACAAGATTGGATGCTTTGAGTAGCAAAACCTGATCAAGCATCTGACACTTTGAAGCAGAGTTCGCGTGACCCTCCCATGTACTCCTGTATTGTTATTACTACTTCTTACCCCCAAGTTTTGGGCATCTACGCACAAGTCAATGATGAAAGGAACAACTTTCCTGGATTGCTATAATCTTAGTACATTTTTCATAACCTCGAATCTGCTGGCAACTGGATGCCAGATGACGTAGATTCTCGATCCCATTGAGGATCTCTTAGAACGCTGGCCAGCAGAATGCTGTAGTGAACATACCCGTTGGTCGACTTCTGACCGGGGCTGTACCAGGAGGAAGTAGAGGATGTTCTGTCCTCCTCCTCCTTCCCTTACCTGGAGCGCTCAGGCATCTTTTCTGTAGGAGGGATGAGACTTTGCTTCTGGAATTGAGAGAGCTTGATCTCCTTAGATCGGCTGTTTTGCATGACTCGGAGAAGACAATCATCATACTCGTCTTGGATCTGGTCCAACTGGATCTGGTAGAACACCAATCTCTCATTGAATCGGACGTTTCCTTGGACTTCATCAGTCATGGTCTTGTAGATCTCGTGGCATCGACCCAGTTGTCGCTTGAGCAACAGACTACTTCGCTTTCGATCCTGAGGAGATTCTCCCATCTTGGCTGCCTTCTGAGCCTTGGAGGGATAAGCAACCTCAGTCAAGTTGTGTTGCAGTTGGCTTGAGACTGACTGGAACTCTTCTTCCAACTTTTCAAAGTAAACCTTATCGTTCGTCATTGTAGTGGGTAGATAAAAGCGAAGTGGCAATGGAGATGAGGGTGGTTTCCAAATTTGGAAATCCCAGAAAATGTGTGGTCTGACGCCTCAAAAAATTAGGAAGCGATGCCGTTCGGACACCCCATATTTTGCTCAACTTCTGGAATCTCAAGATGCCTTCTTCAACATTAGTGGTCTCGATTAACGCTTACTAATCCCAAGATGTCTTGCGGACGGAACGCTTGGCGCTACATTACTTAACGATCGTGTGGGTTTGATTGTGCCGAAACAGTTCAGTCCACCGGATAGTTCCAAGTAGTTCCAGCAATTCTGCAACTCCATGGAGATCAGTGATCATGATTTGTCGCTTGTAAGTCGCACTGCCGTATCAAAGAATCTTCTCCATTTTGATTCACCCGAAACGTAGTGAGAACATTCGCAATTCGTGGGTTTGATACTATGGTTTACACGGGCGTTGATTGTTGCCCCGTTGACATGGTTTCCTGACAACCGATTGCACTTCCACTTGAGTTAAACAGGAGTTGACACTGGACGCGGAAATGGGAATTTGAATTAGAAGAGAACGGTTCCTGATTGGACCGCCGAGAAAGTCTTGGTGGAGGATGGGGTTCAAACTTCGACCTCTACCTCACACTGAAACAGTGCGTATCGTAGCAGCATCAGATGCATCTATGGTTTTTGTCCTTCCGACCGGTAAAGCTACACATACCGGTCGTAAATACACTAAAAACTGGGTTTACCAGAGGTGATGCTGATGTTGACGCCTCACGGCGGCTCGCGATGAGGAGAAGNGAGAGGACGGTCTCGACGGTAGATATGATTGCTATTGAATGCGGTTTAGACCTCTACAACAACATCACAATTCTTGTTGGAGGTACTGTACTTTGTCACAAGTCTATCTAACCGAGACTTCAGAAGTTGTCAACGAAACTTGATGTTTTATGCTTCAACAACATTAATGAAAATGTTTCCTCGTTTGGTCTTTCAACATCGAGCTATTGTAGATTTAGGCCTCAACCGAAGGTACCGAAGGTTACATGCCTCTTACTATGATGCCATGCCAACACAGCGACGCCACAAAACCGTTCAGAAGAGAGCTTGTTGTGGCGAAAACAACTACGAGTACTACAAGAAGAACATTCTTGGAGCAGCCATTGTTGTCTCCTCTCTCTTGAACTATTATGAAGAAATAATAAGGTTTGGAGACTGCACTACAGCTTCCACGTAGTGTAGCATTCTGGCCTGTCCGTCATAGGGGTCTACTATTCCGAACTTGTCTGTCCTTGGTACGATTGTGGGGACCACACCAACAACTTGTTGTGAACGAAAGAAAGAAAGTGCACCGCTCGACTCGAATAACATGCAAGATGCGACAAAACCAGCAAGTGGACACACCTTAACTCTGTTCACCCAAGTCAAAGAACTAAAATCCAGCCAAAATTGGGATGAGTGTTTCCCGCTTTTGGAAGAAATTTGGTCAACGATTGGTGGTCAACAAGATGAGAATTTTACCTTCGACGGGTCTGAGAAAGACTCACAGTTTCAGTTAGGACTTCTTCAAACCTGGGCCGAAACGTTGGAAGGTTACATCGAACATGTCGGAGTTGTTCTTTCCTTGGAGGAAGAGGAGCTTCAACGGGCTATCTTTTCTGCCTACAAGAAACTGGCTCAGGTGCATCAGAGGCGCTCGTGTCTGTTGATGAGTATTTGGGAGAAGGAGAAGAAACTGCAATCCGACGAGGAAGAAGATGACACCGATCTCCTGATTGAATCTCTGCTAGATTGGTCCATTAGCTCAAAGCGAGCACGAGACTACACGAATTGCGTCAAGGCATTTTGGCTGATGATGAAAGTTGATCCCTCCTCAAAATCCACGAATGTGATTCGACTTCTTGGTGGCTCTACCGAATTCTATGCCAATGTCTGCTCTAGACTTTCTCTGGATGCGAACCTTGAACGGCCAACTATACTACCGGTAGAGAGCAACGATAGTTCACAGGACTTTCAGCCTGATGAGAGATGGTTTCATGGCATATTCGACAATGTCCCATTCTACAACCTCGGCTATGGACCGTCCGTCGAAGTGCTGAAGCTCGGCTCTCAAGTTCGACAACTTTTCGATTCACATGCCTATACTTTAACCAACATTTTGTCGATGCTTCGGCCAGTCCTCGAATCCACACTTCCTGCTGAAATGTCAAGAGATCGCCCAGCCATTTTGAATGCAACTACCCTTTTTGAGTTGCGGCATGAGTATCTTCATTGCCGACAAAAAGTCATTGATGAGACAACCCCATTTATATGTCTGGTGGAGCTTTTCATTTTGGGGTTGGCAATGGAAGCTGAACAAGTACAAACTGTCCTAGGAAATGGTGCCGTTAATTTGTTGGCCGAAGCAGGGGTGTTGCATCGCATACCCACCTCGCCTTCTGATTCGCGGTTGGTTGGAGCTGTCATGGTCTACCCAATCAGCCCATCGGATTTGGCATTCGGTGACCCGCAATTCTCTGAGTCTGGTTCATGTCTGTTCGTAACGGACTGGCCTGTGGAAAGCTTGTTGTTGCCAGAATTTGCTGTCATGTCCATCGGTGATGACACATTGGAGCTGTTGGGATTAGTGGTAGGTGCAGCCAAGAAGAATAAAGAGTTGGGAGGGCATGACACGTGTTTCCCTATTCTCGATATGTGTTGCGGTTGTGGAGTCCAGGGTATCTTCGTGTGGTACTGCTCGAAGGAATTGGTCCTCAAGCCAGGTGATGAGTCCCTGACTACGGGGATTAGTTGTGGGGTTGACGATATGCTTTCTTGGTTATGTTCGAAGGACCTATCTACAGGTTCTGTCAGTGCCCTTTTGACCATGGTGGATATCAATCTCCGGGCTATCCAATTTGCAACTGCAAACCTAGCTCTCAATGGCTTCCCAGTCCACAACGATGATTCGTATGCTACAGTGCGAGTTGTACACGACAACTTGCTCAACTCCTTTGATGAACACCAATCTCATATAAAATTCAAAACCGTTGTGTCCAATCCACCTTTTGTCCCCGATCCTGCCATGAGGTCAACCTATCCGTTCCAGGCACTACCAAAGTTTGCTGTTGGGGGTGGATCAGATGGCATGGCTGTTTTACGGCGTTTCCTATCCACCTGTTTTCCGTATCTTGATACAACCTTCAATGTTTATATCGTCACGGAAGTCCCGAATGTCGAGCATTCTTGTGAAATGCTTCTTACATTTGTTCCCCCTGACTTCCGTTCATCAATCCACATTCGCGTTGCCTATGTCGTCGAAGATGTTGAAACGATTGAGGAATACACAAAGAATCGGGAAACCGAAGCGGGTACGACCGTATCGGCAAGAGACTGGTTGACCAATTGGAAGGATGGTGGAAATTCCAATCGTGCTCTCGTTTTAATATCCATCACAAAACTACCAGACGGGCGAGAGACCAAGTTGGGTTTGTACCCCTATGCATCGGGGCAAAGCGCCGACAACGGACCTGGCTACGACGAAGATGCATTTCTTGTGGCAAAAGGAGTGAAATATGTCAGGGACCATTTGCTATGAAAGATCTCAACGTTGATGGAATTGTTGTTGGACAAAGAAACTTTGTTTTCTTGGCACCTACTGCTACCAGCACCTATGTATAAATTATCTAATGGAATTACCTATAAAGCTTCAGCGACATAGAAACATAGCAATCACAATTGCCAGAATAGCGAACGCAAAGGACAACGCCATTGGCAAAGGGATCTTTTGCAGAAAAATGTCCAACTCCATGAGGCCCGTGGAACCTGCACCGAGCTGGAACCAACTACGACTTGACAGCTTCGCATTGTCCAGCAACTTTTCACAATACTGCTGTCGAAAGACGATAGCTTCTTCCAGCACTGCATCCAGCGAATACTCGCTTTGCATCCCATCTTTGTTGAAAGACACAAAACCCAATGGCTCGGTACGAGCGTTGGCGTTGCCAAGGTCCACCCACTGGCCATCCACTGGCTTGTGGCGAACACCATCCTGTCCCGATAAGTACAAAAGACTATTGTCATGGGAGATTGTGGCGGCAACATCAATCGAACTGGGAATGCTCACGTGAGCTTCCACAGCATAGGCATTGGGAGTCATCAAAAGGTCGGGACGAGAGAATAATTCCTCGTTCTCTTCGTTAAAAGGCTTGCGAATGGCATATTCTGCCAAGTTTGTTGTAAACTTGGACGGAGCTACCTTGACACACTGACGTAGTTCTGGTGTGATAGGTGCTGACTTGGCAGAAAAGGGGACATACACAAGGTTCGCATCGCTTGCGCTACCTCGATTCTGCGATTTGCTGCGGTCCACATTGCAGTGGATGCTCAACATGAGATGCTTGTTTTGTTCTTTCAAGCTACGATTCATCACTTCCAATCGCTTGAACAACCTCTTGAGCTTGTCATGTTTCACTCGCAACTTGTCATGAGTTTCTTCCCACGAAGCCAATTCGTTGGTAAGACTCGCAATCTTTTGCGCTTTTTCCTTGTTGGATCGCTCCAATACAAAAACGGCAGGCCGTTCATTGGACAGATGAGGTGGACGGTCGCGCTGTTCCTCTGTTTTATCCTTGGTGTTCTTCTCTGGTGCTAGAATCGAATGGATGAGGCGATCACAGTGATGACTGCTCGTTTCATCATGGGGTCCAAGAAATTCATGAAGGGTGTTGTGAGAAGCTTCCAGTTGCTCAATCTTATCCTTCAAACTCGCAATCGCATTGGACCGTTCCTTGCGCTGTTTGGAGCGGACAGACTGGGTCTCCGACCAAGAGTCGGAGGACTTGGAAGCAAGAGTGTCACAACTCATGGTCTTGGAGGTGTCGAACGGCCTGTCGTCTTCATCCTCTTCGTCTTTTGGGTTGACGGGAGATGGATTGCGCTTTTCCAAAACAAAGGAATTGTCTAATGATTCTTTGTCCACATCCAGACGGTCCTCCATGCTGGACTTCATCTGTTGTTCCAAACGCTCCACTTGTTCTTGGGCTTGCAAACGTTGGGCAGCTTCGGTTTCCAATTGTTGGGACACAGCATCATGCTCTTTGCGGAGTTTGTTCATCATGTCATCGGATGCACGGAGCTTGGCTTCTGCATTGAGAAGATCAAGTTGGGTATGTTCCAACAAGGACTTGCCTTCCTGCACTTGCTTTTCCGAGCGCGAGAGCTGTTCCTGCAATGCAGTCATGGATTGGGAGGAACCTTGTTGAGAATATCCACGCAAGTCGTTGCATTCCGACTCCAACGCAGCAAGTTTGGCATTCATGGTAGCCGCTTGTTCCATCAATGTTTGATTCTGTTGCATATACTTGTCCAACTCTTGTTGTAGAACAGTCTGGTCTTGGGTAGAATTCGCAGAGGCAGGATCCTTCTCTGTGCTGTTGGAGATCTTGGAGGGAGAACTCGTTGCCTTGTTTTGGATTTCTCGCACTCCTTTCCCAGCCAAACTTTCCTCCTCGTCATCTTCCTCCAAGGTCATGACATTTTGAATGGCTAGAAGTTGTTCACGCAAGACTCGATTTTCTTCTTGCAATTGTTGGACGACATCGTCTTGGTTGTTGTCATCGCCATTGTGATGTTGCACATCACTATTGTGGGTGCTGTTGGAAGATGGAGATTGTGTTTGGGTAGTGGCATGTTCCATGCGTTGGATTCGTTCTTGGGTCAAAACATGGTCCGAACCAAATAGTTGGGATTCCAAGTCGACCGCTTGTTGCCAATAATCCAGTGTCTGTGGGTGTTGACGATTTGCCATGGCTTGTTCTGCCAAGTGTTCAGCTCGAACCGAGGCCAAGAGGGTAGCACGGACCTCATCCTTGTCGACTTGTAGACCTTGGGCCAACAGGACTTGTTGCATCCGATCCAAGGTGGTTGGAATGTCGGGGTGCTCTTGTTGATGGACGGTCTGTGTAAAGAGAAACAGCGCCTGACGGTACCAGAGCAAGGCTTGGTTCCAGCACTGCATGGCAGCGTTTGGGTCCTCCTGTTGTACCATTTCCTTGCCTGTCCGAAAGGAACAAAAGGCTCGTTTGCCCACCAAGGTGGCATGGGTTGGATCGGGAAATGTCGCCAAGGCTTGTTGATAAGCGAGATCGGCTTGACCAAATTGGCGCTGTCGCAAATGTGCATCTCCGAGAGTTTCGAGTCGAATGGAGTCTTGCAAATGTAGAATGTATGTCTTGATGGCATCGGGACTGGATCCTTGTTCGTCGAGACAATAGGTAATAGCCGCCAAGGCTTCCTGGGTGGAGGCATGGGTAGCACCCAAGAGAACAATGCGGATTCTGGCAGTTTGCAAAAAGGCTTGCAAGGCTTGATCTAGTGTGGCAGGATCATGGCGGAGAATGAATCCCAACCAGTAGTAAGTCTTGGCGGTGAGGGCATGAAAGGTACCCAATTGTGTTTCCAAGAGTTGAAGGGCATGTTGGAAATGTTGGAGTGCAGCGGAAGCATCTCCTTGTGTCCAAGCTTGACGTCCTTGGGCACAAACGGCAGATGCTTGTTCCAATTGAGGTGATTTTGGAGTCGATGCGGCGGATGTACCGGAGGTAGATGCGGTGGGTGTAGGTGTGGACGTAGAGGTTGGTTGATCCTTCTTGTCATTGGCAGCAGTAGCAGCAGCAGCAGCAGCAGCAGCCACATGGTTGTTGTTGTTGCTACTTTTGCTCCCAACAACAACCTCCACATCCACATCCCCATCTAGAACATCGGTAGTTGGAAAGATCATGTTGTCATTGTCCAAGGAGAGTTTCCTCTGGTGGGCAATGCTGGTGTTTGTGGTTTGAATGCTGTTGCACATGGTTTCGTTGGCAACACCACAACTTGTACCACTACCACTTTTAGTACTGGAAGCAGTGTTGGCGTTGGCACGAAGAATATTATGATTGGAACCAGAAGCCTTTTTTGGATTGGCGGCAGAATGAGAATAGATTGTCATTTTTGGAAAAGGTTAGTCGGTTGTTGACATGGAACAGGCGATGACGGCCTGCCATGGGATTTTGTGGCATCATGAATCATGAACGAAGGTGGTCGGTGGTGGGTGGTGGGTGTAGGTAGGTAGGTAGGTAGGTATTGGTACCAGTACGAGTACGAGTACGAGTATGCGCATGCGTATTGTACCATGCATACAGTGATAATATGTAGTGGTGTGACGCGTGCCATCCGAAATCCACACCTTCGAGTGCGATACAACACGAGGTACCGGTAGCAACAACAACAACAACTACTACAACTACAACCTCCTACCGGTAGAGAGAGCAGGCAGCATTGGCCATTTTGAATCCTCGCACTGGCAAGATGATCAACCCAGAATCTCAATTCATGTCTCCACTACGAGTCCAACCCTCCAAGAAACAACGAGGAGGCTCTACTCCCAGTGCCATGTCCAAGGCTACGAGTAGTAGCAATGGAAGTGCCACGGGTAGGACTACCGGTAGCAGTAGTCACCGTAGTCAGGTGGGACCTCCACCCTCTGCAATGAGTGCGGGTACCAGTGGTACTTCCGCGGCCATTGAATCCTCTACAACTTCGGCTGTGAGTGATGGAGTAGCTCGTCGTCGTGCCGAGTTGCGACGTTTGCAACAACAAAAGGCTGCGCGAACAGGGGGATCGGTTGTTCCCAGAGCTCCTTCCTCAGGACCTCCTGCTCCCACGGGAAGAGTCTTGCGCCACAACTCCGATTTGTTCCCCTCAGTCCCCAAGTCTCCTGGTTCCAAGACCATGGCGGCGCCTCCCCTTGCCAAGCCAAGTGCTGGATCTACCGGTCGACAGTGGAACAAAGCCGTCCACGGAGGAGAAGATATTGGCAGTGACAGCGAGTATCAAGGCTGTGGATACGNCACTAGCAGTGCTAGTGGAAGCACAAGTAAACCACCCCCTCCTCCCATTGCTCGCAAGCTAGAATTCCCTTCCAAGGCGGGTGCTTCTACTACCGGTAGCAACAGTCGGGCCAAGAGTGCACCTCCTGTGCGCCCACCTCCACCGCCTCCCAAGGGAGCGTCCACTCCGCGGGCTTCCAAGGATGACAACAGCACCAATGGCACCGATGGCACCAGGAACACTGCGCAAACACCCATGCCTCCAAGGACGTCGAGACGTCCTGCTCCCGTCTCGGTCGAAAAGCTCCTTGCCACTGCTGCTACCACCCCCAAGAACCCTAAAACCTCCAAATCTACGACACCGGCACCTCCTGGCAATACTCCCATGCCTCCCTTGTCGGCTCGCCGACAACACATGCAGTCTCTCCGAGATGCCTTGGCCGATGAACACGATGACGATGCAGAGGAGGATGCCCCTGCTCTGGATACCCCTGTCGAAGCGGCTCCCAAAGGAGTCGAATCTCCCGTCATGCCCATGCCCGTCGCCAATGGAACCGCCAACCACGACAAGGAAAACAGCCCTCCGGTGGCAAATCTACACGAGCCTCCTACTGACACAACCAAAGTCGAATCGACTGCCGATTCTTCCATGCAGTCAGCTGCCACGGCACGGTTGGAGCAAACCCTTCAGCAAGTCACACAAGAAAAGGTCCAGGCACTTTCCCAAGTCATTGAATTGGAGGCCAAATTAGCCGAGGCCAGACAAGAAATTTCCAAAAAGGCTGCCTTGCAACCGCCTCCCACGCCCATTTCTACCTCTGTTCCACCTCAACCTCTCCAGCGCATGTTGAACCTTGTCGAACAAGAAGGTGAACAAGCAGCCCTTCAATGGGCTAGGGAACAAGTGGTTGGTGCTCCCCCTCTTTCCAACAGTCACATGGACATTCCGGGATTGGGACTTCCGTCCTCGCCTCGACGCACCGTCCAAGGGGGTGCTCGTTCCTCATCAGGATCCACGTTGGCAGCCACTACTAGGCTTCTCCTACAACCCAAGGCCATGCAGGAACAAAACATGGAACAAGTGGAGCGACAGCTCATTCAACACTTCCGACAAGCCGTCTCCTGTAGTCCCTTTGAGTTTACCTGTGTTGTAGGCGACAACGCCAACCGTTCCAATCCTACCGCCACCTTTATCCTTCGTCGTCCCTATGGTTTGGATGCCGCTGAAATATTTGCCGACATTTCTTCCATGGATCTATCCACCTATTCGCGTCGGGCCCACGTCTCGGCGCCCATTTCTATTCAAGTTGCTGTCCTCCTGCAAACTGATGAAGGCTTTGATCGTCTGTTGCTTTCCGATGCCGCCACAGTGCGATACCAAACCACCAGCATGTCCGATTGGAAGACTGTCGATGTCGATCAACTGGATCGCCCTCTTGGAAATGCTACCTACATTGACAATGAAGGTGTCGAACGGGATTACTCGTTGGATACATTGGTGGAACAAGCCTTTTTGGTCCGTGATCAATACTGTCGTACAATCATCAGCACAGCACTTGGCTTCAAGGATCGGCCCGCCGAAGTCAAAGAAGTGCAAGTTCCCGTCGAAGTTTCTGGGTCCTCTTCCAAGCCACCCACCACTTCGGTAGGCTGTGATACGGCCGATATTCCCTACCCACCCCCCACCATTGAAGTCAAAAAGGAAACACCCGCACAGTCGGGCAAACAAGAACCCGTCCATCACGGTGATGCAGGATCTCCCAATATCCTTATGACCTTTATTGGAATGCTCTTTCACACTGTCTTTGGATTCATTTGGTGGATCTTGATTGGATTGCCCCTTTCCATTCTTCGCACCACAATGGTGGGATCCCTGACCATTGCCTTGGCTTCCATTGTCTTTCTCTATCTTCGAGAGACAATCCACAACGGAACTACCTTTTCGTACTTGTCCAGTTCCGCCTACTCCAATGCACCTGGGATTATGTAGTGAGTTGGTTTGTTGGTTCCTGTAGTTAGTTTGACAGCAGCAAAATGATGGGTTGACATGATTCTTATTAACAGTAAATAAATTCATTCCTTTCCATGATTGTGGATTCACTTTGCTGTAGTGGGTCGTTGACCCTTGTTGTTGCCTACTAGTACTCTCTAGTAGCAATACTAGGTAGCATTAGTACAAGAAAAAGTCCATAGAATAGCAAGATTTAACACACAGGTCCTAACAACGTTTGTTCAAGAAAAAAGTAAGATGGCTGCTACAACTACCACGTACGGGACCGGTTTGGCAAGAAGTACAGGACTGGCTGCACTCGAATGCTTCGCTGTACTCGTACGGTTCTTGTAGTGAGCGCCTCATATTGTTTTACACCACTTGTGTGACGATAGCATCCACCGTTCCACCGCCTCCTGTGGTCTCCAATCCAGCTACCGTGTTGTCGTTAGCCAATGTACTCTCATCTTCCAAATGATAATAGTCTTGATCACCATTCTGCTGACCATGCTCATAATATGCGAGCTGTTGTTGATGGTGGTGTTGGGGTGGGTGGTGTTGTTCGTACTCGTAGTCTGGTCCATAATACTCCTGCATGGCATTGGGGTCATCCAGATTGTATTCATTTTCATAGTAGGGTGGTTGTTGGTAGGTCGACATGGATTGCACACTTGGTGGGTGGTAAAGCTCAATCTGCTGTTGTTGTTGCATCTGACGAGTCCGAGTTCTAGGGTCATGAGGATGGCGATGATTGTGAGGCTGGTTGGCCACCAACGGCATTTGTTTCGTATCGTTGGCCACCTTGTTGCCTCGTTTGCGACCCGGAGACTTTCGACCCTTGGAATTGGTACGAGATTTAGATCGCTTTTTGCTCTGCGATCGCTCACGACCTCGGGATTTGCTGCGACTGGGGGATCGGTGACGACGTGCCGAGGGCTTCTCTTGGGATTCTTCGTCCATCATGACGACATAGTCTTCTTCGGATTCCTTGACACTCCGAGACTTTTTCTTTTTTGGCTTTGCATCAGAGTCGTCGTCACCGTCTCTGGCAGATCTCTTCATTAGACGCCTGGCAAAAAGCAAAATCAAGGCAATACCGGTAGAGATGGCGAGCGTCGGTCGATGTGGGATGGAGGATACCGACTCCTGAACTGTCGAAGAAAGGGTGGAGAAAGTGGAAGTAGAAGTGGGGCAACATAGTGTCCTGTACGCCTGCTGGCCTGAAGAGCAGGTAGCCTTGTCCGAGCTGATTTGTGAAAGTTCCATATACACGTCGCCACAGGTCTTGTATTGGGAAACCTTGACGGACAGGTCCATGGGACGCCGTTGCTTGTCACACAAATCACACCTGGAACTTTCAATTTTAGACCGTAAGTCATTCTTTTTCCAGGTATCTCTACTGTACTTGGTCATGGTTGGATTGTCAAAGGATGTTTTGCTTGTAGCAAGTTTGTTGTTACGTTGGCGGAAACGATCCGTTTCTGATATGCAGGAATAATATTGTGAGCCAAGCGAGGTATGGTGCGGGCAGGCAGGAAGTGCGACACACATTTGGTAATTTCATAACGGCTTGGATAAAGATAATCATGCCCCGAGATAAGTTAAATCCACTCCCCTCGTCTGGCATGTGATACGGTACCAATGGTTTGGGACCATCAATCCATCCAGTCGATTGAGACTTGTGCACCCAAGCACCTCACAATGGAAGGAATCTTAGTGTGGTTGCCTTTCTTCTACTTGGATACAGTATTCTCAACATGGCAGACCTAGAAGCCCTCAAGGCAGAGATTGAAAGCGTCGGAAACGAAATCCGCGACAAGAAGAGCAGTGGCGCTACTGATGCCATTCCTGTTTTGGTTGGCAAGCTCAACACTCTCAAGCAACAATATGCGGACAACAACAACGGATTGGGCGTTGATGGAAAGCCTTACCAACCTCCTATGAGCAAGGCTGAAAAGAAGAAGCTTGAAAAGGAAAAGAAGGCAGCTGCTGCTGCTGCTTCTCAAGCTGATCAACAGGTATGTACTTGCAGTTAGTCATTTCTTTCACTATTCACATGTCTCATGTCGCTTGCTCACTTGATTGGATGTCACAGCCCACGGCTGAGAACGCAGCCAAGAAAGCAGCCAAGAAGGAGGCGAAAAAAGAGGCCAAGAAGGAAGCCAAAGCCGCCGTCAAGGCTGGAGGTGCCCCTCCTGTGGCTCAAAAGCCCAACATCCCCAAGGCTGCTGGTCCAACTCCTTCGTCCTTCAATGTCCAGCCTCTTCAATTGGTCATGAACCCTAACGTTACCGTTGATGAACGTCCTATGGTAGCCGTTACCATGGCCCTTCTCACCAACACGGATGTGGATGTGTCCTTCACTGGCGATCATCGTGTTTCGCAGAGCTTGCTCGGGTTGGAGGATGGATCGGGCACCGTGGCCGGAGATTTTGCCATGGCTCGGTACATCGTCCAGCGTTCTGGAAAGAATACCTTGTCTCTCTCCGCCCAGGCTGTGCAAGACCAATGGTTGGATTACTGCTCTACTCTTTCCAAAATTCCTCGGGAGCAGCGACTCAAGGGAGTTGCCATCACTTTGGAACATGCTCTTTTCGACAAGACCTATGTCGTTGGAGAAACTGGACCTACCATGGCTGATGTTGCTTTGTTTGCTGCCATTGGATTCCCAAGCCAAGCTGGAGATCTGGACAAGCTTCTTTGCAAGGAGTGGAAGGACTATGCTGCTGCTTCTCGATGGGTGAAGATGATGGCCCAACTCCCCGCCATCCAACGCGCCACCCAATTTGCCCTTGGAGTTAACAGCGTTACCGAGGTTGTGACAGATGCCACTGCCGAGATTGATCCGTTGGTCAGTGGAATGAGTCTCTTGGAGGGTGCCATCCCTGGACATGTCGTCACTCGGTTCCCTCCTGAGCCCTCGGGTTACCTTCATGTGGGACACGCCAAGGCTGTCCTCCTCAACGATTACTATGCCCGCCGATACAAGGGTCGTCTCATCGTCCGTTTCGACGATACCAACCCATCAAAGGAAAAGGAGGAGTACCAACAAAGTATTGTGGAGGATCTTGGTTTGTTGGGAGTCAAGCCTGACGTTGTCACCTATACCTCGGACTACTTCAAAGCAATTCATGGATATGCCCTCCGCCTCATTGATCAAGGTCTGGCTTACATGGATGACACTCCTCAGGAACAAATGAAGCAAGAACGTGCTGATCGTGTCGATTCCAAGCACCGCAACCAAACTCCTGCTGAAGCCAAGGAGAAGTTTGACCTCATGTGCAGTGGAGACCAGGAAGGTGCTGCATGGTGTCTTCGAGCCAAGATTGACATGAGCAGTGACAATGGAACTCTCCGTGACCCTGTCTTGTTCCGTCAAAACCTTACCCCCCACCATCGATCGGGAACCACCTACAAGGCCTACCCTACCTACGATTTGGCTTGCCCCATCGTCGACAGTCTTGAGGGTGTCACTCATGCGTTGCGAACCACCGAGTACAACGATCGTGATGAACAATACCAATGGATTCTCAAGGCTCTACAATTGCGTAGGGTTCGGATCCATTCCTTCTCCCGAGTTAACTTTGTGTACACTGTCCTTTCCAAACGCAAGCTTGCCTGGTTTGTCGAACAAGGATTGGTTGAAGGATGGGGCGATGCTCGATTCCCCACTGTTCGCGGAGTTGTTCGTCGTGGTGTTAACGTATCTGCTCTTCGCAACTTCATTTACTCTCAGGGTGCCAGTCGCCGTGTCGTCAACATGGAGTGGAGCAAGTTCTGGGCTGAAAACAAAAAAGAGATTGACAAGGCCGCCAAGCGATTCATGGCCATTGACAAGTCCGAGAACACGGTCTTGAAGATTTCCAACGGACCTGCAGCCGACTCTTACCTCACCACTACCTACCACCCAAAGGATCCTTCCCTTGGAGAGCGGGCTGTCCGCATTGCTGACAAGGTTCTCTTGGAGAACGCGGATGTTGAGGGCATTGCTGTCGGAGAAGAAATCGTATTGCTTCGTTGGGGTGTTGTCAAGATCTCCAGCATTGAGACTGAGGATGGCAAGACTGTGTTGACTGGTGAATATCTCCCCGACGGAGACTTCAAGGCTGCCAAGCGCAAGCTTTCCTGGCTCGCTGAGTCTTCTTCCAACGCCAAGGTCGTTTTGACTGAGTTCGACCACTTGGTAACCAAGGAAAAGCTTGAGGAGGAGGATAAGTTTGAAGACTTTGTCAACCCCACTACGATGGCAAGCACCGAAGTGTTGGGAGATGCGGGTTTGAAGAGCCTGAAGGAGCACGAGATCATTCAATTGGAGCGCCGTGGATACTACCGTGTGGACAGGCCCCACATTGCCGCTGACAAGCCTTTGATCCTCTACATGATCCCGGATGGAAAGAGCAAGGCCATGTCTGGACAGGCAGGAAAGTTGGCTCACCATTAAATTCAATATAGCCTTGAATTATTCTTTCGAATGTTTTGTTTGTTTAGTCTTCGACAACAACAATGAAAAAAGTTTGCTACACGCCGCTCAATGACACCAATTAATTCTAGTTTGCTTGAATTACATTTCGATATACGCGTAGGATACAGTCCACCCATCTTACAAGAAGTAGGGTACAAGCTGAGCTCGTTCTTCACCGCGTGGTCCATGTACACTCTCTGGAGTCTCCTGGAAGAATTTGAACTTTTGTGGAATGGATCCCTCGAATCCTTCATTTTCGGTAGTGTCACCCCCAATCTCCAAAATTGCGGCGACATTACCACATCTATAGCAATAGTTGGGGGCACTCCATACTGTCACTAGGCGTTGATCAAAGTGGTATCGCCGACCCTCCAATACAAGTTGGTGCGCACGAGCCAAGAATTGCAAATTGTTGACTTGATGGAACTCATCGGTAACCCGTTTCCCAAAGAGATATCCTGCTCCTCTGGGACTCATTTGCCAACTAGTGTAAATATCCTCAGGATCACTCCAAACAAGATCACAGAATGCTCCTTCATGTGGGATTTCCTGGTTCCGGTCAATGGCACGCACCTGGTCCAATGTTCGAACATCAGGAGAAAGGCCTCCATGAACGCACAGAACTTCTTCGTCCACCAAAGCAGCCAAGCCAAAACAGTCAAAGCATTGTACACAATGTCTCCACACCGAGGCATTGCCATATTTTCGCAGACACTCATCGTAGAATCCATACACTTGCGTGATTTGTCGAGACTTAGAAACGAATGAGGGTGTTAGGAAACCCGCTATACATCAAGAAAAACAACATAACACCAGACCATTTAAAATGCAAACTCGACTTACTTCATGGTTTCCACGCAACAAAGTAATATTCCCAGGGTATTTGAGTTTCAAACAAAGCAACAAACTCAACGTTTCTACACTGTTGTGTCCTCGATCCACAAAATCCCCTAGGAAAATGTACGAAGTACTGGGGGGCCAGCCCCCAACTTTGAGAAGATTGAGCAAATCAAAGAATTGACCATGCAAATCCCCCACAATAGTAACAGGACTTGAGACCGGCTGCACGTTGGACTCTTCCATCAGCAGTTCACCAACATACTGGCACAATTGCCTAAGTTCTCGTTCGGAAACACATTCCCCAGATTGAAGAGTGGCAATACAAGCATCAACGTCTAGAAGCATCTTCGTGGAATCTTGCGATATTCTAAAAAGGGAACCTCGTGAGTTTCCTTCCTTTCAACGTGTTGTGGCCACACTCCCCTTTGTTTGCTGTAGCTACAATGGCACAACAACGAAAATTGTACGTAGTGATAACAAGAAGAAGAACTTCTGTCTGCCGCTCTATACGTCACTGCTGTCTGCTGTTGCTGTCGATTTCTCAGGCCTTCGAATACCTCGACTCATTGGGCTGCCTGTCAGTTGACCCAAGCGACTGTCCAGGATTCCGGGTGCCAGTCGAAACCTCCTTTGCCGCATGCCACGTGCGAGTTCTCATTTGTGTGTTGCCCGGCAAAATCCTGGTAGCACGTATAACCCTTTCGGGACCAAGGAAAGGAGTACTGGATATCACTTCAGGTTAGGAATGGCGCAACGTTTCCTTTCCCGCTGACATAAGGAAATCAGGCGGTAAAAACTCCAGCAAGCAGGTTTGACGCGGTTGTTATCAAACTGAATCATGAAGTTCGGTTTGTGGCTCACGGCACAGAAACAACAACACCTTTAGGGTACTCGTAGACTCTGGGGGGCCACTCGGTCCACGGCAGTTCAGTACGGGCGACAGGCAACACAGTAGTGCTGTTCTCCTTCGAGAATCAAAAAAGTGTACTGGACGTTATTCTCCGAACTTGTCAATATAGGCCTTTCCTATTTGATGCCTGACTGCGTGCATGTGATTGTAGTTACCGAGTTACCAACAAGCCCGACTAAGCTTTGCGCTTCTTGTACCTGTAAGAAAACAGTTCGGAACTGATGTCTCTCGTGTTAGTACCTTTAGCTTTGGCGATGTTGTGGAAGCATTGAAGACTAAAGGTCACCAAGCGTGGTCAGGCCAGGAAACGTGCCCTAAGACATTGCATACCTCGCTCTCTTCTGCAATGGTAGTACCAATTGCAAATCGGTACCACCAGTTCTTACAGCCAAGGGCAGTTTCGGAAAGCCAAATTTACATCCATGACGATGACGTGCAAAAATATTTCTGTCAATTTTTGCATATCGTCAGGCAGCATCCATGTTGGTAACAAGGGTGACAAGAAACACTATCTTAAAGAAAACAAAACTATTCTTAGTAGTGAACATGAACTCTTAGTAGACTAGCTCTCATTTACATCTCAGCGCCCTCCAAAAACTTCCCCTGCGCTTTGTCAGTGTACTCTTCTTCCAAAAAGCTGGCTAGAAGTCTCCTCGTCCCAAAAGCTGCCTTGCAAGTGCTTCATCGCTGTTCCCTCTTGATGCGGCATTCCTGGAGAACAACTGTAAAAGCATTGCTTCCTTGTCTGTAGAACTGACTTGATCCAGAGCAGGTTGAGCTCTTGACAAGGATGGTATGACTCTGTCCCCTCTATTTGTAGCAGCAGCTTGTTCCAGTGCCGCCAAGCGCAACAAGATCTCTTGCCTTTGCCGCTCCACAAGAGCAAGCTCCTCCTGAATCATTTCATTAAAGGACACTGGAGCGTTTCTGTTGTTTCTCAGCGATGCCGACAAGGCACTGGCAGCAGCCAGCGAGTTCAAAGAGGATGAATGAACTGAGTTCACATTGGATACCACCGATGCTTCGGCATCCACAGTCTGTGAGCAAACCGAAACAACATCACCACCATCATAGCCCGCTGGTCTCCTCGTAGCCATATCTTCTTCACCCATGCCTTCGGGGTATGGCTTTCCTTTGTAAGGGGTACCATCAACATCGGGCAACGGGTGACGGCGACTGATAGCATAAAAGTTAGGAGCGACTTCATTTTCTGTGTGTTTCTTTCCCTGCATGTCCTTGGCAGTGAGACGCCTCATCCTGTCACACAAGTGCGGCATGCCTCGAAGGAACATTTCGTGGTAGTAAGAGTTAAAGTCGCTTCCATGAGAGATGCGCTTGAAGCCCCATCCGTTCACTGTGAAATAGTGGTTGAAGTGTAAGTTACCATTGACAAAACAAACTGTCGAACAAAGAGTCAATGCAGGAAGAACGTACCTTGACGTGCAAAACTGGAGTAGCGACCGTGTCGAAAGAAAATTGGAATGACCTTTTCCTTGAATGCTTGTTGTTGCAGAATTCGCCAGGATCGACCATGAGGAAGCCAGGAAATAATGTCAGCATACTCCAAGTTGGAGAGGATCGCGTGCAACTTGACAGGGAAAGTGGGTTCCTTGGTAGAACCAGAGCTTACAGTTCTAGGAATACTGAGTTCTTTCTTATCAGGCATATCCCAAGAGAAATCTTGGTAAGAGGCAACTTTGTGCACAACTTTCTTGCTCTTGACACTGCCTTTGCTCTTGGAGTCACTGAATTGTGAGGGGGCCGTAGCCTGAGATGCTTCTTCATCGCTCATTCCAACAACAGCTGGGTGGGAAACAGAGAGATCTTCGGAGGTGGTGTGGGGAGAATCAGAATGAGTGGACTTTCCTGATGTCCCAATTGTGGCCATGTTTCTGTGAAAGTGGACTTCGAGTTTCTGCCTCTGACAGATGTTTTTTATGAGTGAGACCTGCAAACTCTCAAACAGGTCAAAGACAAAATCAAGAGGTTTCCGATCTCACGAGCACCCAGTCGTAGACTCAGAAAGTGGAGAATTACGTGCGTCCAAACGCTTCTCGGGTTTCCCCCTCCCTTACGTTAGATATGGTGCGTGTTGCGCTATGATTAGCACCACAGCAACGAACGCCGATGTGACTACGAATACACCCATTATTCACTACTACACTGTCCTATTGTTAAGTATCTGTACTACCAGAACTGCGAACTCCACCGCCCAACAACCTTCTGTGCACAGCCGAAGACGCAATTGCCAAAAATGCTTTAAGTATCGTGTACATTTCATAATCATTCTACTATAGCAATGTTCGGGTTGGCAACCACTCAATATCACCGATCCCAAGAGTTTGGCATAGAGGAGATTCGACGTGGAACCACATAGATAGGATTGGCGCCAAGCCACAAATGAACGCGAACGCGGGAGGATAAGGTGGTCCCGGTAGTACCTAGCCATGAGAAATAGCCTTGCAACAGGCCGTTTCTCCGGTCTGGCCTCCTGCGATCAAGAGAGAACAAGTCAAGCGGGTCAACTGATTATCGAGTTGGCCAACCTCGCGAAAGGGCGATCGGCGTCACATTTTGGCGAGATGTGAGAACAGGCAACAACATGCAAATTAAAGTACGAATACACTACCCTCGTACTCCCTACTCCTCCTACATCCCACCGGTGGAAACTATGAAGTGGTGGAAAAAAGAAAAGAAAGGCGCCCCCATTGCAGTAGCTACACCAGTTTACCCTGGCGCTGTTGCTGTTGGTCCTACTTTGGTGGAGAAACCAGCTCCCTCTGCTCCCATTGCCCCTTCCACAAACTATGTTCCTGCCCCAGCCTATGCTGCACCCGTTTCCAACTATCCACAGGGAACGGTAGCTCATGGGCAGTATATGCAGCAGCCACATTATGATAACACTTGGGATGGGCAACTGTTTCGTGCCATGGGAAATCGTACCACGGAGCACAAGATCTTCCTGTTGTTCAACTTTGTCGTTGGCTTGGTGGGTTGTAACAATTTCATGGCCCAAGCCGTGGCCTTGATATACTTCCCTGATAGCACCTCTATGGAAATTCCGCTACGATTGTATCTTTTGGGATTTTGCGCATTGGTGGTAATGAATGAGTCAGAACGTTTCCCTCCCTTGGAGCAATCATATATTCTAAACAACTGGATATGCCGAGGGGTGTTCTACACCTTCCTTGGAGTGTTGGGTGAAAACTTGTACGATGTCGGGGCTGACAACCGATACCGAAACAATAGGTACAGAAACAACAGCTACAGTAGTAGCAACGAAAACTATGGGTGGTTCAGTCGTTCTGGGGATAAATATGGATACTACGGTCCCCGCATGCCTTCCAAAGAAGATTTCGCAGAGTGGTACATTTGGATGACGAGTTTCTTAATGTTCATTGCAGGTGTGCTCTATGTCATCATGGGGTGTCTTTGTTTGCAGCAGCGACTGATGCGCCTCCGCCAGAACTATCAGATACAGTCGTTGCCGACGACTACATGACCAACCGACCTTGGACAACTGCTTGTATCAGTCCCACCAGATAGCTCATGGTTGTTGGAGTGTTACTAGAACGTGTGACCTACTACTACAGAACTGCCTACTTACTACCTGTGTGATACTGAAGAAATCATTGGATACATACCAATATCAATGTGTTATATAGTGTACAAACAGTTCATCGGTCTATTTTCCTCCAACAAGTTGAAATCTTGTCTGTTGTTGGGTGCTTACTTAGACCGTTACTGCTTGAGTGGAAGGAACAAGAGGCTCCTCCAAGTCAAAGTCAGCATCCTCCTTGATGTTCTTGAAACGGAACAAGGTGAATGCAAGAAGAACGATGGAAAAGGACAAGAACAACCAGGCGTAGGTAAGGTCACTAATGTCGTTTCGCTTCTCAGTGAGACCCTTTCCAATGACCAAGGATGAAGGCAACAAAACAGACGTAATAGACCCCTGAGCTCCAGCCAATTCGACATCTCTCCAGGAAGCGGACTCCATATTTCCAGACATTTTCTTGCACTAAAATGCAGAATGAAGACCGATGTGTGAGCAACGAGGAAAAATGAACCTGTGTAGAAACAACACATCACAAACGCGTACCTGATTGACAGCCTGTCCTTGATTATCATCATCATCGGCTCCAAAAGATTGGCAGACAAAGTTTTTGTTGTCATTATGATTGTCATCGTCTTGGTAAGAATAGTATCGATAGCCATCCGAGTTCTTCTTGTATCCAAGGCCAGCAACCACACTGGTCAAGTCGACAGTCATGCAAGGTTGGCATTGCTTGAAGGCATCCATCGCTTCATTCCATTGTTCCAACTCGGATGAAAGGCTCCACGCATCAATGCTAGAAGCGTCAGCAGAATGGGAGGTGGCGTTGTAGTATTGGCAGATTTTGTTGTAGAGAGTTTCATCAAAGTCTTCATCATAATCTTGATCGTAGGCGTTGACCCCACAGACCATGGTCTGAAGAACAGTTTGGGGCGACAAAGTGTTTCCAGCGTAGGGTTGGACACAGCTAGAGTCAGTGTACAGACCCACGCCAAGGTCTCCGTATTCCATAGGCTTGGCTGTGTAGTAGATATAGTTTCCATTGTCAACGTAGACAGATTTCGAGCAACCAGCTTCAGCAAGGGAGGGCAAGATGTCTCTCATGGCGGATCCAGACATCATGAAGTTGTATTCCTCATCGGTCCAAACACAATCTCCCTGGTAAGAGAGAAGGCTCTCAATGAAATCTTCGTACTGTG
This sequence comes from Nitzschia sp. Nitz4, assembly GCA_013372465.1. Lineage (NCBI taxonomy): Eukaryota > Bacillariophyta > Bacillariophyceae > Bacillariales > Bacillariaceae > Nitzschia > Nitzschia sp. Nitz4. The sequence continues at coordinate 47,969 of WXVQ01000153.1, forward strand.
GTTCCTTGAAGAATCCCAAAAGAGAAAAGTGGTTGGAGCTTGGCAAATGACAATCCATGGCAACACACCGCTCGCCAGCAATGCAAGACGAGGAGTCCCAACGATTGGAATGACGATCGAAATACTTGTATTCCGAAGCACCATTTCCAGAGTATCCCTCATCAATGTACTACATAAAATCAGCACAGCACCGGTGGAAAGAAGACGTGAGATGCTTGGATGAAGTGCCGGGAGTGATGTAATAACATGTGCTATACACTTGTTCGACACAAAACACACACACTGTTATACATACCGCAGCCCAAAGGAGGTATCGTTGACAGGCAACAACGTTGTCGGCATTGTCAGCATCTTCGTTTTGATCCCCCTGTTCCGCCACGTTTTCACAATCAACGTAGAAACCAAGGGCACGCCAAGCTTGAGCATAGTCGTCGTAGTATGTCTCAGCTCCCTCAATGTAGGGTTCCGCGTATGTAGAGGAAACAGAAGTCAACCTACGCAAGTGATCCTCCGCCATGGGCGACAAATCAGCGGCTGGTTGAAACTCCATCCCATTCTTCAAACTACTCCATTGCATTCCAGTATCGGGAAGTTCCTTGAGGTTCAACCCCGCCATGGCCAAACTTCCAAGCTTCATTGTCAATGTTCTTTTCTACTAGTAGAATAGTATCTCGAATCCTTCCCTCTTGAGTATTGTTGCTACGACTACGGTACAACAGTAGAGTACAATAGGAAGATCCAAGGAGGTGCAGATCTGGCGATGAACCTCACAAATCCTGCCCATCTTTTA
>WXVQ01000136.1:0-53828 GCA_013372465.1 Nitzschia sp. Nitz4
AAGGTGAGCGGTAGATCTGGTAAACTAAACAAATTCTGGCCGACTGCGGTCGGTCGGGGCGCACTCCTGTGGGCCAATGGTTGTTGCTTCCGTAGCTGTTTCATATACCTTAGTTGTAGTTCTCATTCCAAGAGCAACGCAGATCGATTGGCTTTGCCATGGGGCCAAAACTTCCCTCCACTACTCTACAAGCAATCGTGCTGTACATGTTCCATTCCGCCCATTATCACTGTCTGACAGTTTGAGGAATGCAAACTTTGCTTCTCCTGCTTGGTTGTGGATGATGCATCCCTTCGTGGTGGAAAGGCTGGACTGTCAAGTCACAATTCAAAATAGCATTGTGGATATGTGCATCGAAAACAAGAGAGCCGATATTTCGGCGCTATGAGAAGATACAGACTTTGTCGCTCTGGTACAAGAACACGAAGATATGTTTGCCGTACACTACTATTGTTAGCAGAGTCCCAGTGAAGCTCCCCTTCCAAAGGGTTCTTCTTCTGGGACAAAATTGTCTAATTGTTCGTCTCCTTGTCTTAGTCTTTGGTCTTGCTTGACCGCTTGGTCTTGCGCACTACTGGTGCTTCTTCCTTTTTGTCTTCGTCCCCACTACTCGTGGCTGCAGCCGCAGCTGCCTCGGTATGTGGAGATTGACTCCTGGATGGTCGTTTGCCCTTCTTCAACGTTTTCTTGGAGGGTTTCTTCTTCGTTTTCTTGTCGGTGGCTTGATCAGCACAGGAAGCAGGCGACTTGCTTCGAGAAGGTTTCCGAGCGCGACGTTTCACTTTAGATGGTTCCTCACCATTGTGTTCCGATACCTCGGAAGCTGAAGTGGCAGCAGGAGATCGGCTTCGCGAAGGTCGTCGTCCCCGCCGCACAACCTTGGTGGCTTTTCCATCCTCATTCTCGGATGTGGGAGAGACGCTTCGGTCTTTTCTGCCCAATCGCTTCTTGACTTTAACTCTAATTTTCTTTTTCTTTCCCGACTGGTCCGACGCTACCGATCCTGGTGAATCACATCGTGCCATTCGAATCGTCATTCTTGGATCCGAGCGCTCCGATCCGGACCCAGGCGAACGGCTACGGGAGCGCAACTCCAATATGCTCCTTCCGGCGGACCGCTCAGACTCAGACCCAGGGGACCGACTCCTTGCCCGTAACTTCAGACCAGCATTCAACAGCGTTCGCATCCCAGACCGATCCGACTCTGATGTGGGAGATCGGCTTCGACTGCGAAGCTTCAGGTTTGTATTCTTGAATGCTGGTGATGGCTCTGATGTGTCTGATACTCCTGAAGAACGCCGTGCAGCTCTCTGTTCAGCTTGCCGCTTTTCCAGCTCTGCACTTTCAGAATATTTACTCCGTCGGACGATTCGAACAGGTGCCCCATCCATTTCTGTGCTAGCTTTGGAAGGAATCTTCTCGGAAATATGTGGCGGGCTAAAAGGTTCCGGGGGAATGTCTAACGAACTCAACACTGAGTCGCATTCGGAAATGGAGATGCTGTCGTCAATATCATCAGCTTCACTGTCATTTTCATCCGAAGACGAGTCGTTATGTGTCATTTGCTTCAGGGAAACTACTTTGGCTGCAGCTTCTTCTTCGGCCTTTCTCTCAGCAACATAGCTCTCCAAAATTTTCTCTCCCTCTTTGGACCAGATTTTCCTATTCCGACTGGCATTCTTGACGTACTCTTCGCATGCCTCGGATTTGATACCACAGGACTTGAGCTTTTTGGCCAATGGAATGAGATAAAAGTCGTAAAATCCGAATTCTCCCCTGAACCAAGTATCCGTAGGATCAGATTCGGCTCTCCCGTTCTTGTATGCATTGTACATTTCCTTGTATAGTCGGTGGTTCCATTTCTTGTACGCGTTGAAATTTCCCATTGTATGAGAAACATCAGCTACTTGAATCAGAGTCTCAACAACATAGGTTGCTTTCCGACTCACAAGATCGAGACCTGCCCGCGTGGATCCTTCATCATCTGACTCTAGATTCAGCGCTTCTGCTGCCCGTCCCTTCCGAAATGCAGCCAATTCCTTGTCTGCAATATCTGTAGCAAGGACGGCAGTAACAACCAAAGAGCGGAAATTGTATATTTCAGTCCGATATTGAAAAATGGAATTTCTAAGTTCCTTGTAACATGACTCCATCAACAAGTTCCAAGCCAACTCAATACTGTTCTGCTCTGCCACGCTCTTGTTCCTGTAGGCGTCTGCCACATGGGACCCTTCTTTGATCAACTGGGCATTGGGGACCCCGTGATGGTCCACATCACTGTAAAGTTGTGAACAGGTGTTAGAATGATCCATGTATGGTGCATTTGTACATCCATAAGAACGGCCATACTTACTGTACAAGGGCGGAAAAGACCAACGCAAAGTGATTCCAAGGTTCCGTAGCTAGTCCACAACTGTATCGCAAGTCGTGGCAATCTACAGGTTCTTGTGGAATATCGACGAGATGGATCAGCTTATCAACTGCCTTGAGAACAGTAGATGCATGTTCGAAATCGTGAAAGGAATTGTCTCTGTACATGGAAGAAATCACTGTGATGTAATCCCGAAGCTGTTCTTGCACTACTTGGTCAATGACCACCGTACTGGGATCCCGACACAGTTTGGCTGGCCCTCGTTCGGACACAGGAATGGTTTCTTGGACTTCTGCCATCAAATTCCCCGTTCGAATATAGAGTACATTGTCAACATCCATAGACTCCACCGACGCAGAATCGGATCGTTCCTCTCGCGTTGCAAGAATCTGCTTGATGGCCCGTAGCATGATATCAAAGCTGGAATCGACAAGTTTTTGTGCTTCTCGCGAAAGACAAATGTTGCCCAGTCCGATTCGTCCCAGAAGTTTGAACCTTGCCCACTGTTCATCGGAGGCTGCAGTGATAATAGGAGTATGTTCCTCCAGCTCGCCATCGTACTCAAACACTCTGGAGTCAGACAAATCCAGAGATGCATTGAAGGATGAAGTGGAGCGATGGAAACTTAGTCTGTGCAAACTAGGAGACCTTTTTTCTCGTTCCGGCGGGGGAATAGACTCGAGTGAATGCTCGCTGCGTTGGAGTTCCTCCTCTTCTTTCTTGGCTGCGTATGGATTTTGTTTAAGGATAGCAGAGTTTCCCCGGGAGGGAGCTTGTCGTTCACTGAAAGAAGTGGGGAGATCAAAGAATTGCAAACTGTCCACCAGCATGGACCTTCTCAAGGTGGAGTCTTCCTTCTCTTTGAGCAAGAGTTCACGTTGTGATGGCAGACACTTGTCTCTGTTTAAATGAGGCCGGATCCCACCACTCCTTCGGATTTTTTGCCCAGCAACAATGGAACGAAGCGCCACAGTTGGGGCCTCTGCTGCTTCGGATCGCGCCACCCCTCGTTCACTCTTGGAAGAAAGCGGGCTTTTGGGAGCGAGGTCATTTTGGGATGCGGACCTTTGTTGATCCCACCGTTCCCTGTTTAGCCGCACCCGTAGTTCCCAAGCACTCTTTCTTTGAGTGCTCTGAGTTTCCACAGGTCCTGCCATGTTGACGAGTGTGTTCCCCTCAGGGAAGAAGGTTTGTTGCCGTTGTTGCTTCCTTTCGCTTCGTATTGGGGGAAGGACTTTTTGCCTCAAAGGGCACAGGATGTTTTTCCTGACCTGGTCGGGGTTGGGAAGTTGCTGGTGGAGACACAGGACCAGTTTTGCGATATTTTTGTTATTGCCTTTGGAGCTTGGGAATCGCTGCCAGCTTGGTGGCCACTATGTATCACACATAGAAGTGTTGCTCGGTGCACTCGCCGCCATCGGATGTCGGCACGTAGTACCTACCACCCCACCGTACTGCTGCTGCTGCTGCAGCAGGCGGCCTCCAGAGGCTCAGATTATATTGGGCCTTTCTACTTCTACTACCACCGGTAGTACATCATCATTACGTTGTTCCGGCAAATCAAACTAGGTACCTACTAGTAGGTACTTCTTCTACTCTTCTTCTACCGGTAGAACAGTACGACGGTACATAGCAGCAACAAGAATCAAGACGACAACAACTTTTTATTCAATACCACCACGATGGTACATCACTTTTACCTAGTTGAAACTGGGAATCCTCCATCAGAAGTTTCTTTGAAGATGTAAAAGTGCATGATATTTCCTTATGCTTAGGTGAAGGTGGTGCGTGGGTTTAGCGACGAGGCAACAAACACGAGCGAGTGTTGTAGTAGTAGGGCACAACCAAGAAAATTCTGTCAGGATGACCAGAACCTTCACGAAGGAAATTGGTCGCGCAGCACTGTCTTGTTTATTCGTGCAGTTGTCATCTTGGTGGAAATCCGGGGAAGTTCAATCATGAGTGTTGGCTATCCCAGTAAATGGAAATGCTGCCATTTCCAAAAGGGATGTTGTTGTTGTTGACATCATGATGAATGACAACAATACGAACGGAAACAACGATGACTACGAGTACCCATACTGGGCATTGCGATTTATTGGATTTTCTCTATCCAAAATGATATCATGTAGTTAGCATTTGCCATGGTCATTGGAGATTGGTGATTGAAGTTTCAGAAACCTCTCCACCACTACTGTAGCTACGGTACCTCCTCGGATTATATTACCAACGCACCGGTAGAAACGAAGAAACTCAACACCGATCTTCTATTCTCGACAATTGACATTTCCGTTTTCTCGCACAATTAGCTAATACTAGAGAGTTTGTGCTACTAACCGAGTTTGAAGCCAAATTGTTTGCTTCCATTGCTCTGTGGAGGAGGGCCGATTCAAGTGAATGCAAATAAGTGAGGAAGAGATGAAGAAAAAAGATACCAAGAATGGTTCGTTAGAGTGGAGTCAAATAAATCTGTCTTTTTGAAGCAAACAACCACTTCTACAGAGAACAACATCATCTCATCTTCGCGTTGTTCCTTCCTCCGGTCAACCCAACAAATCACCCAGAAACAAGTGGCATATGGAACGTACCCAGTGCATCAGTGAATCCTCCAAGAGCACGCCGCGTTCGTATCCTTGCTAGCTTGCTGCCTACGAGCTTGTATTTGCAGTTAAAAGAATATCTTTCAACCACTAGCTAGGGTTCGTACGATGCCAAGCATATTGCTCCCTCACGAAAAACACTGGCTATCACCTATCGTAGAACATAGCACCACCTGGAGTATCTATCCCAGTCTAGCTGTCTAGGTATAACAAGTGGAAACTGGTTGCTCCTCAAACATCGTGGTATCGTGTTCCAAAGCAGCGTTCAAGTAGACTGTCGACCCAACATCAGGTGCAGTCAGCAACTCACACGAGATCAAATAGTCCCGAGATCCAACCTGAACTCCACAGACACCCAAAGTCTGGTTGTCACAAACGCTGGTAGGAAACTCGAAGCATGACTTGACATCGTTGTGTCGGGAGTCATGGACACATCCACTGACGGACAAGTCCGGAGCTGCACACTCCGTCGAAGTCACTTCATCTATCATTGTGCTAGGGACCTCGGTGTTATGCCCGAACCAAACGTCTCGAGTGCCGCTTCTTTCTGCATACGTGAACATTTGTATCTGAGTATCTCCGTCGGGTGAGATGGCACAAAAACGGCGTTTGTAAAAGACGACGCCAATGCCTCCCGGTGCCACTCGTAGGTTGTAGTTGTAGTCAGCCACGATTTGGTTGTTTTCGAAGGTACACACTCCACTCATGCATTCGAACATGTCAATGTGTTGCTGATACTGACCAAGCATATCTTCGCTCCAGAGGACAGCAACCGTGTCTGCACCTGAATTGGCTAGAAAGAAGTATCCATAGTCCCAGGTGCGTGTTCCCAAATTGCGACGAAGATGAGATCCCTCCACGTCTTCTTCTTGTAGCTCGGTACGATTGAATACGAACATGCCCCCCTGACGCTTGTTGATGATGTAGTGAACGTGATCGCAAGCAGCTACTAGCGCCATGGCATTTTCGGAAACTTGATAGAGTTTGGTGCAACCTGGGAGCTCAAAATCTTCTAGCGTAGAGGTGTAATGGATCAAAGTATCTTCACAGATTGTGTTGTTGCTGACCTCAAGGTTGTCAAGCCCTGCAAACTCATGGCACCCTGCAGCAGTTGGGTCAGAAACGTACCCGTCCACTCCACCAGTGAATGGAATGGACCGATCTGTCACAACACTTGTTGGAACGGCTGTTGTGTATTCGGGTGTCCCAATGCTGTTGATGTTTTCGTCAGGTTTTGCAAGGACAATGACGAGCGCCAAGACACCAGCAAAGGCAAGCAGACCAGTTGCTAGTATCCATATTCTGTTCTTGCCGCAAGAGTTGTTGATTGAATTAGTACTGGCCATTGGAAACGTTGGAGTTGCGATCTTGTGAGTGATGCGAACTTACTTGGATCATCACCGACGAACGTTGAAGATCCTGCTGTGCTGCTTTGAAACACCATCACTCAACAATCATCATCATCATCATCATCATCATAGTCACCTCAAAACTTCTTTTGTTCCATTGTCGCCCACGATGGAAACAAGATCTCGTCAAAAGTGGTGTCATGTCGTAGGGCAGTGCTTCGATGCAAGTGTGTTATTTGTTGTTGTAGATGCGATTCCACCAAGAGATGTGCCCGCATGTCCATGTACTAGTACTACTAGTACTAGGTATGGTTGTGTAGATACGTCGAGTCAAGGTGAAGGTGTTGTGGTTGAAGGAAAGCCAACGAGAGGCTCGCACGGATTTCCAGCGGGCCACAAACAAGAGTGGTTGTGATTGTGGTTGTTGTCCTCGTACTTGGTGGACAATTGATTGTGATTTTCAGAATGTCTTGCATTTCAGTTCGAAGGAAATGTTACCTATCCATTCTGCCCCAAGTTGTGTCACGCGCAGTAGGGAAACGAACGCTGTCAACAGCAACACGAGTAGTGCTTGATCCCTTTCCTTCTTCGACCAGCAGTGCGAGTGGTTCTACTCGTACTCGTACTCGTACTCATAGTCGTACACGGTCTCTCACATCCCAACTGCAGGAACTAAATCTCCCAAACTTGGTTCTTAGACGACAATTCCACCAAAGTCATTTCCAACTGCAACAACGACAACGACATCAGCATCAGCATCAGCATCAGCCGTCCAAGAGACGACCTAGGACGAAACTCAACTCACATGTGCAACAGGCGCAGAAACTGGTCAAACATTCGACTTCTTGGACCTTGACGGAATGGCAGGAAGCTGCGCAAACATTGCACACGTTAACGTGGCATACAGAAGTTTCCCCGGATACGGTGCATTGGGCGTTTCGTTTGCTTGATAGAATGGCACAAGAGTCGGAACGTCAACCTCAACAATTTCAGCTGCAGCTTCTTCACATCAACGCTGTCCTCGACCGTTGGCGAATAGGCTCCAGGCAGCGAGCAGTCTTACATTCCAGAAACTTTCCTACTGCCTCTCGCGTCTGGAAGACGATGGAAAATTATGCCAAACGAATTCCTGGCTTACAATTGGATGCCAAATCATACTCCATCCTCATGGCAGTACAGATCAAACAAGATCCCAAACATGCACCTGAGATTTGCTCGCGAATCATTCAAACCATGCGGTCCTCGTCTCCTTCCGTAACCCCCAATGCCGTCGCTCTCACTTACCTCATGGATGCACATGTCCAAGCCAACCACCCCAACGCTCCCCTAGTCACGCAGTCTCTCTTTGATTTCATGGTGGAACAGTCGGCTCAAGATCCCCTTTTGGAACCAACCGAAAAGTCCCTCACGCGTCTATTACAGGCGTGGGTGGGCCTCAGTCAGACCACTCCCCAAGAAGCTCTCCCGCGTATGGAACATGCACTGGATTATCTCATTGCGGCTTCCGAAAACGATCCAAACGCCCTGCCCAACGCTCTTTTTCTAGATCTTGTTTTGGAGTATGCATCACATCAAGATCGCTTGACTCCTGAAACTACTTTATTGGCTGATGAGCTTGTCTCCCTTGTCTGCCAACGCGCCAAGGAATACCCGCAATTGATCCCGGATCCCAGAACCGTTTGTCGTCTCGTCAATATGTGGAGTAAGACGGACCATCGCGCTGCTGCACCTCGTGCAGAGTATTGGTTGGATGAAATGTGCAAGTACGCTCGTCAGTGGAACTTTTTCGAGCCTCCCCGTGCTAGTGTCTATGCCACCGTCCTTTCCACATGGGGAAAGTCGGGGTTGATAGAAGCTCCCATCCATGCCGAGGCCATTTGGGAGCGTTTGGTCGACGAAGCAGGAATTACGACAGGATCGTATCATGTCCTCTTGTCTACTTGGGCAAAAAGTGGGCTACCGGATGCTCCACGACGGGCCCAGCATGTGTTGCGGGAAATGCTGGAAGATTCGAAACGCGAATCGGGTTTGTTTCCCAGTTATCAGGCCTTTGTGCAAGTACTGTCTGCCTGGTCTGAACAAACGGCAGAAGACACTGCTCCACAGTCCCAGCAAGTTTTGGATTGGCTTCTAGAACAATATGCTGAGCATCCAAAACGATACGAACTTGATTCCCGTCCCTTTGATATGACCTTGGTTGCCTGGTCAAAGAGCTTGTCATCCAACGCTGGCCCTGCTGCCTTGGCCATCGTTGATGATATGGTGCGATTGGCGGTGAAAGAACCCAAGCTACAGCTGTCCAATGAAACACTTTGTAATGCATTGCATTGTATTGATCCTGAAAGTCCAGATGCAGCTAGTCAAGCCACCGAACTGTGGAATCTTGTTGACGTACAATCATTGGTCAACGAGGATGGATGGTTGCAAGACAGTATGTTCGAGCGGGTGTTGAACTGTTCGAGCAGAAGTGCTAGAGAAGATGCCCCTGAACAAGCAGAACGATTGCTCCGCATGTATGATGACATCATGGCACATTCCAATCGTCAACCTACATTGCAATCCATGACCTGCCTTGCACACATGGTGCGAGCATGGAATCGAGTGGAGTCCGAAGCGTCTGTGGCTATGCGTCAGCAATGGATGGATCGATTGGCTGTGATTTCTGAATCATTGAAAAACACAGACAGCCAAGTGGTACTTGCAGAGGCATGGGCTCGTAGCAAACTACCTGGGGGGTTGGAACATGCTCAAAACACCTTTGACCAACTGCTCGCACGTTGGGAAAAGGGAGAAGTCATTTCAACTCCCGATTGGCCGCATACACTGCTACGTGCTCTCGTTGACAATGATGGAATAGAATATGCGGAGATGAATTTGTCCAAGTTGGAAGAGGCTGGACTCGTCAATGACTTGGATTTGCATGAAAGAATAGTGCGGACCTTGGCTCTAAGTTTGGACAAGAACCAACTACAGAAGGCCACGTTGATGCTAGAAAGAATGGCAAAAACATTCATGGAAAACAAAGGGGCTTACAAAACCAAGCCTTCTGCAGAACTCTTTGGTTCGCTGATGGCGGCCCATGCAAGTGTAGAAGCCCATGCGGAAGTGAATCGCTTGTGGTTGTTACTTCAACGTCTCCAAAAGTATTTTCCGGATGAACCCGACTTTCAATCCGATACCAATGTTGTGTTGTCGCTGTGCAAGAGCGATAGTGGTTCTGGAAGAAAGGATTCCATGTTGCACAATCTTCTGGTTACCGTACGACAAGGGACAGGGTCGGTAGCGGATGTGGAAACCTTCCATGGAGTTTTGGATGCCATTTCGAAAAGCGGCGACCCATCGGCTGGACGCAGGGCTGAAGTCATTCTGCTGAAGATGCAAGAACTCTTTGATGAAGGCAGGCTGTCGGAGTCTCCCAATTTCGAAACATTCCAAAGGGTCATCAATTGTTGGTCCAAATCCACTGAGGAAGGGGCGGCGCAGCGTGCGAACGAAATTCTGTCACTTGCGGAATCCTTGGCGGCCGAGGGTGATCAAAGATTGCTCCCCAACCAGTTGGGATATCTCACAGTTGTTCAAGCTTGGGCCAACTCTCACTCTCCAGATGCTCCCGACAAAATCCAAGCACTTTTCCGTAAGATGAAAGAGAGATTTGCCAACGGAGAAAAAGATTTTGGTTTGAAAGCTTCGGCTTACGCAGGACTGATCACTGCGTACGCCAACAGCGGCCATCCAGATTCTTCCAAGCTTGCCCTGGCCATTTTTGATGCCGCTCCTCCAACGCTTCAGACGACGGAATTGTACAACGCCTTGATCGGTGCACAAGGCGGGGACTCGACAAGCGCGGAATCCATATTGGAGGGGATGCATAAGGCATTCCTCGATGGCAACAAGGATGTAGAACCCAACACTGAAACCTTTAACATGGTGCTTCAGGCCTGGTCCAGGAGCGGAAGTCCCATGGCAGCTTGGCGAGCAGACGGAATCTTTCAACGTATGACAGATCTGAGTGCCAGCGGACAACTAGCGGTCCAGCCGAATGCAAGAACCTTTGATTTGGTGATTAGCACCTTGGCGAACGAATTTGGAGCCGATGGCGCTCTGCGCGTTGAACACTATCTGTCGTTGCTGAAAGAATATTATGAATCGGGAGAGCCTGACTGTGCTCCTAGTGTCAACTCTTACACAGAGGCTATTAGGGCTTGGGGTTTGAATGTCGATGATCCACGTGCTGTTCTCCGTGCCAAGGCGCTCCTGGATGAAATGCACGAATTGGCCAAAGCTGGTGTTTCCAGTGTCCAGCCCGATCTCCGAACATACGGTATCTATCTGAAAGCCCTCTCACGAAGCAACGCCGATGAAAAAATGCAACTGGCTCGTGATGTAGTGACAACGATGCAATCGAATGGAATCACTCCTGATGGCAATCTCCGCAGCCACATCCAGCGTTGTTCTCTCCCCAACAATGTAGTACTGTCGGGATGGACCGTCCTCTTGGACGAGCGTTCGTGTCAAGATGATGAGTTCCCAATGCTAACCATTTCTCCCGATCATTTTGTTGGTCCCAACTCCTCGAAAAGTAATAATACTAGCATTACCCTTTAGGATTCTGTAAGAAATTTGTATTTATTTTCCAAGCTTATCAACTTCCTCCTCCATAATTTTCTTGAAGGTTTTTAGGAAAAGAGCAGCGTCTGTTCCATAAATTTGACGATGATCACATGTTATCGTCACCGTCATTTTGCGGACCTTCTTCATGCCCAGGACTGCCATGGAGTCAGCAGCAATGACATCTTGGGTGGCACCCACTGCCATAATGGTACCTTGTCCAGCGGGAAGGAGGGATCCAAAGTGGGATACACCAAACATCCCCATGTTGGAAATGGTAAAGGTTCCAGAGGAGTATTCAGCAGGAGCCAAGGTTCCTGTTCTCGCTTTGCCCACCAATTCTCGCCAGTTCAGAGCTAGTTCCTTGACGGGTCGTGTGTTGGCATGTACGAGGGTTGGAGTGATTAGGCCGCCCTCAATAGCCACCGCCATGGCAATGTTGATATCCTTTCTGTACAAAATTCCACCACCGCTTTGATCCGAGTAGGCACTGTTCATAATGGGATGTTTCTCTACAGCGAGTGCGACAGCCTTGGCCAACAAGGCAGAAACGGAGATACCATCCGATTTGACCTTGGCATACAATGCTTCAAAGTTGTCCATTTCGATATCTGTACTAACTTGGAAGGAAGGAGAAGCGAGTGTTGCCATCATGTTGTTACTGACCGCCTTTTGCATGCCCTTGAACGGAACAAAGCCATCGGGAAGACTGGAAGTAGCAGCCTCACTGTCGGGGTCTGACTCACCGGTTACCAACTGAACATCGTGGAGTGTGACTCTACCAAACTCTCCGGTCCCCTTGATTGCGGCAATATCCAATTTGGCCTTTTTGGCAGCAGCTCGCGCCATGGGAGTGGCAGCGACGACTCCTTCGGCAGGGATCCAAACCGGCTTGGGAGGCGGCTTGGGAGCCGCAGCCTCTTCCTTCTTGGGCGCACCGGTTCCATTGGCGGCAGCTTCGACATCGGTGGCAGTGACTCGACCTCCAGGACCTGTTCCAGCAATTGTGTTGATATCAATGCCCAATTGATCAGCCTTTTTCTTGGCTAGAGGAGAAGCGACAACACGGTTTCCTTGTGCGGCAGCGGCAGCCCGAGTGGTAATTTTGCGGGGAATGGCAGGTGTGGCAGGGGAGGCGGGAGCAGCAGGGGTCGCCGCAGCGGGTGTTGCTGCAGGAGCAGGAGCGTCGGAAAGGGCAGCAGCATATTGTTGAAGGGCAGGAATATCATCGGCGTTGGAGGCAATCAAGGCAGCAGGAGCTCCTACAGCCCCGGTTTCTCCCTCTTGGATGAGAATGGCAGCCAGGAATCCATCTTCGAAGGACTCAACGTCCATATCGGCCTTGTCACTTTCCACTACCATAATGGCTTCTCCGGCAGCAATTGGATCTCCCTCGGCCTTCAACCAGGACACGACTCTTCCTTCCTTCATAGTGGACGAAAGGGCTGGCAGATCAATTTGCGAAAAGGGGAGATCGGGGGGAGAGGCAGGACCGGTGGCCGAGGCTGAAGAGGAGGTGGTTGGGAGGGACGCAGAGGAGGAGGAAGAGGAGGGCAAGACAGGATGAGCGAGGAAAGTCTCAAGAGAAGGTTTGTCCGGGACCATGAGCGCCAAGGGAGCGCCGACATCGGCGGGTTCACCAGGCTGCTTGAGAATGGCAGCGAGGTATCCATCGTCAAAGGCTTCGACATCCATGTCGGCCTTGTCAGACTCGACGACCATGAGTATTTCTCCGGCGGTGACCATGTCGCCCACCCCTTTGAACCACTCGACGACCTTCCCTTCACTCATGGTAGAGGACAGCGCTGGCATGTAAATTGGGGTGGTTTCTACTAGAGACTCACCTGTTGATGTAGCTGTGGTTGTAGCGGTTGCTGCTGCAGCATCTTGAGCACTACCAGCACCCGTCGACGTAGAACCCTCGGCTACTTCAGCAATCTCCTCCTGGGAAGCAACCACCAAGGCCACGGGTGCTCCTACTGCCGTAGACTCTCCCTCTCCTACCAGAATCTTGGCCAGGAATCCATCCTCAAAGGCCTCAACATCCATATCTGCCTTGTCACTCTCTACCACCATAATAGCTTCTCCCGCTTGTACTGCCTCTCCTTCACTCTTGAGCCAAGACACGACTTTTCCTTCCTTCATGGTGGAAGAAAGTGCGGGCATGAGAATCTCGGAGGGGTTGGCCCATAATTGCGTAGACGTTCCTGTGGCTGCTGTGGCTGCTTGTTCTGCTGCATTGGGAAGGCAGTGTGCAAGGAAAGACCCCGGAACAAGTGTACAAAACCCTTGTACTGTGGCAAGGCTGGTCAAGAAGAGACCAAGACAGAATACTCTGGTCACAAACTCGTGCATGGCCATTCTGCTATATCAAGTTCTACAGTGCGAATTCTTCGATTGTGTTTGTTTCTATGGAAAGTGCAACGTCGTAGTTCGTAGTTTGTACGTTGTAAGTTGTAGGTTGCAGTTGGGAGGTTGTTTGCAACAAGAGAGAACAGAAACAACAACAAAAGAGACAACAACAGAGCACCCAACAAACCAACACCGCGAACGCTATCAAAATCAAATGCCAAAGGAGGCTTCGTTCCGTGATTTTGGATTTTCTGCCTGTCATTTCCTTCTGTCTGTAGTACGAGAGTTCTGTACCTACAGTACACCTGCTACAGGGACGTCACACTGACATCAGACAGCGCTTGCAGACATCCGTACGTTCGGTGACGTAGCTGTCAGCCTTGCTTATGTCGACAAATCTTCCTTACAGTCCGCCGAGTCCAAGTCTCGGATCTTTCGCCCGTTTCCCAGATCCACAAGCACAACGAGCAAGGCGACAATGACGAAACTTCTAGTTACTCTCTTTTTGGCTTCTTTGGCCAGTGTCACTTCCTTCGTGGCGCCCATCCCTGCCGCTCTGGCTGGAAAAGCCTTGCTAGGTGGTTCTTCTGCCCGCGCAAACAGCGTTCAAGTCCAAGAATCTGCCGCCGTTTCTGGAGGAGAAGCTATTTCCGGCTTGACCAGTGGTGTCAAGGCTGTCTATTCCACCGAAGATGTCGACAATCTCCTTCCTCACAGATACCCTTTTGCCTTGGTAGACAAGATTGTTGAGTATGAAAAGGGAAAGCGAGCTGTTGGAGTCAAGATGGTCACCAAGAACGAAGAGTTCTTCCAGGGACATTTCCCAGGAAAACCTGTCATGCCTGGTGTGTTGCAAGTCGAGGCCATGGCTCAATTGGCAGGTTGTGTTATGGCTGGTTTGGATGGAGCCACTCCTGGAGCTATTTTCTTTTTCGGAGGTGCTGACGGAGTCAAGTGGAAGGTAGGTTGGTCTATTTGTTGATATTTCGTTGATGATTCGGTGATATTTTCGTTGATTTGATATTGCTGCCATACTACCATGTTGCTGCTGCACCATTGAATCATATGTTACTCACAATTCTTAATGCTGTCCCCATGATCATGTTGGTATTATTAGAAACCTGTTGTTCCTGGGGACGCTCTCGTCATGGAGGTCGAAGTTCTCAAGTTCAACAAGAAATTTGGTATCTGCAAGGCTACTGGAAAGGGTTATGTAGATGGAGTACTTGCCGTCGAAGTGGGCGAGATGACCTTTGCCCAAGCCAAGTAAGCCTGAGTTGCTATATAACTACCGGTAGAGGTTGGACACAACATGTACTGTACGAGTATGCAGGCAGGTTGGCTAAAGTACATGTACGGTATTAACAGTGCTATGGTGGTAGTGCTGTTAACAGGATAGAATGATTGAAACAAGATGGAAATTGGTACGGACCCCGCCAATATTTGAGATACACCTTGGTAGAGGGGTTGCAGCGATGATACTCCATGGAAGAAGCTACATTGTTGGCGACAACCACCCTGGATTTCATTGATTCCAGTAGTAGTAGTAGCTAGCGACCAACTTCTCGTCGGGTTGTTGTTGGCTGTCACAACTGCAATCCAACCCTCATTCATTCAACCTTCCACTACCTAGGTTGTGTCTTGCTACCGGTAGCTTGCACGAAACGGCGCATACGCTACTACACCTCTGATTCATGAATCCATCCAGTCCCACAACTGGAAAGATCTGCCAAGCCCACACATCTTCTGACATCAATCGTCTGTCAGTCCCACCCATGGCTCCCCAATTGGTGGCGGTGGAGGACCGTCCAAAAGAAACATAGTACGTACGGTAGACAGGTACCGAAAATTATATTTTTCCAGATTCTTGGTTTTCCCCAAACCTCTGTCCTCTGCCATCAGTTGACGATCAAGATGAAGTTCACTGCTATTGCCTCCGCTTTCTTCTTGGCATCGGCTTCCGCCTTTGTCCCTACTCCCTTCATGGCCTCTGGAGCCCTCAAGCAAGTTGCTCTTCCTTCTGCCAACGCTGTCGTTGCCCAGTCCAAGACTTCTTCTTCCCTCAATATGGCGTAAGTACAACTCCTGTTTTATACTGGTTCCATCTTCACCTTTCCTATCAAACGATGATGAAATTATAGCTCCCTCTACTGATTTCTGTGAGGAATTTGCTTGCATCCGGAATCAATTATTGCATTTCTGAGTTTGATGATGTTGCCTGTTGCATGTGATGGCTTGTGAAGGCATGCATACTTGCTTGCTTCTATGGGTGACCTGGTTGCCTGTACGCATACAATGCAGTTGGACAGTGATGGAGGGTTGTAAACTTGTGCATGGTTGTTTCGTTTGCCAAGATTCGTTCCATCCAATCTAGGTCACCCGTCAAGACAGGATCCATCACCCATCCAATGGCGCAATCGTATTTCGCGTCAAACGTGTTTGGTTCGCCCTCTCTCACTCATCCATTCCTTTTTCCAATCCACAGTTTCACCTCCAACGTCTTCAAGACCCAAGAGGTTCAGTTCGCTGATACCACCGAGACCATTGTCAAGGGAGGACGTGATCTTTTCCCTCTCCTTCCCAAGGCTTTCGAGGGAATCAAGCAAGTGGGAATTATTGGATGGGGATCCCAAGCTCCTGCTCAAGCACAAAACCTTCGTGACTCTTTGAACGAGAGTGGAACCGACACCAAGGTTGTTATTGGACTTCGTGAGGGATCCTCCTCCATGAAGCAAGCCGAGGAGTGCGGATTCACCAAGGAAGACGGAACCCTCGGAGAGATGTTCGATGTCATCGGAAAGTCCGACTTGGTCATCTTGCTCATCTCTGATGCCGCCCAAGCCAAGTTGTACAAGGAGATCTTCGCCGCCATGAAGCCTGGAGCCACCTTGGGTATGTCTCACGGATTCCTTTTGGGACACCTTGACTCCATCGGTGAGGACTTTCCTGAGGGCATGGACGTCATCGCCGTCTGCCCCAAGGGAATGGGACCTTCCGTCCGTCGTCTTTACGAACAAGGAAAGGAGGTCAACGGAGCCGGAATCAACTCTTCTTTCGCTGTCCACCGTGATGTCAGTGGAAAGGCCACCGATTTGGCTCTTGGATGGGGTGTCGCCGTCGGATCTCCTTTCATGTTCGAGACCGATCTCCGATCTGAATACTGCTCCGATATCTACGGAGAGCGTGGAATTTTGTTGGGAGCCGTCCACGGTATTGTCGAGTCTTTGTACCGCCGCTACCAACGCCAAGGAATGACCCCCGAGGAGGCCTTCATCAACTCTTCCGAGTCCATCACCGGAAACATTGTCAAGATCATCTCCACCCAAGGTATCAAGGCTGTCTACGACAAGTTGACCGGTGAGGACAAGGAGATCTTCAAGACTGCTTACTCTGCCTCTTACAAGCCCGCCAAGGAAATCTTGCAAGAAATTTACGATGAGGTTTCTTCGGGTAACGAAATCCGTACCGTGATCATGCACGGTGCTCGTATCAACAAGTACCCCGTCGGTAAGATCGACGGAACTGACACATGGAAGACTGGAGAGAAGGTTCGTGCCGCCCGTGACGACGACAAGATCCCATTGAACCCCTTCACTGCTGGAGTTTACGTTGCCACAATGATGGCCCAAATCGATGTTCTCTTGGAGGCCGGCCACCCTTACTCCGAGGTTGTCAACGAGTCTGTCATTGAGGCTGTTGACTCCTTGTGCCCTTACATGCACTACCGAGGAGTTGCCTTCATGGTTGATAACTGCTCTTTCACCGCCAAGACTGGATCCCGAAAGTGGGCTCCTCGCTTCGACTACTTGTTGGACCAATTGGCATACACTGCCGTCGACAATGGTGTCCCTGTCAACCAAGACTTGATCTCCGAGTTCGAGAACCACAAGGTCCACCAAGCCGTTGAGGAATGCTGCAAGCTTCGACCGCCTGTTGACATCAGTTTGTTCGCTGAGTCATCAGGAAAGGAGATTGTCATTGAGTAAACGATATGGCTACATCATACATGAACATGACATCTATTCTTAGGTTGTAGCACCGTGACATTAAGTACTTTTATGACATCGTATATTCCATTGGACTGTAATATTCTTTCGTACAATCACCGGACAAAAATACTCGTGCAGTTGATCGGTTGTGGAGAAGGCAAAGGATCAGATACCGAGCTTTCTCGTTGTACACTCCAAGAAACGGAGACCTACGGAAGTTGCAGGTTGCTCCCATGCCTGCATCTAGAGAGCTTGGACAGTGCTGCAGACATCACTGTCATCTTTTCTACGGTAGTTGTGGTTTCATAGAAGGGTAGACAGCCAAGGATGCAAGGGTGGCTGTCTCGGGTCAAGAGCACCATGCAATGTAGCAGAATCACTTGACGATTCCAGATCAGGAAAAGTCTTAATAGGGAGGGAACGAGGAAATCACATTTGTAAAACATCCTCTAAACTGACGTTAGTAGTATCGTTGATTGGAGTCGTCGGGATCTTCGTAGTAATTTTGTTGATCATAGTATTGATCCCCCTGCTGTTGTTGCTGATAGCCATATGGTCCATTGGCACCACCAGAACCTTGCGAGGAGCGGCCTCCTCGACCGCGGGAGGAGGATGACGACGACTGCCGCAAGAGAGGTCCGATCCCGGGTATTGTTTGCAACAAAGCCCAAGCAACTGGGAACATATTTCCAAACAGATTCAAAAAACCAAACACTTCCAAAATGATACCAAAGAGAGGCCATCCCATCATGACCAGAAGAAATCCCAAACATCCGGAAATGGTAGCTCTAGCCTTTTGCGGTTGAAACATGTACCCTGCCGTTTTGCCGGGACCCAAGGACAAAACCATACCGACAGACCAAGCCAAATGGCCGAGGCGAATCAAAGTGGCATTGAAAAACAAACTAGCCCCCAACAACGTCAAGGCAACGCCCACTCCAAACAAAGGGAGACCAATCTTCCGATTGGTATAGTTGGTATTCTTGGTCAGGAGCTGTTGGAAAGAAGCAGAAGTGGAGTCAAAACGCCCGGAATTCTGCTGGGGTGGGATTTAGACAATGTTCCTGTTAGTTGTGGACGGAGTTCATTTGGAGGGAAACAACGAAACCAGACTGAACGTACGGAGTAGGAAGCATAATTCTCGTCGTCGTCTTGAGGATAATAAGAGGCACCGCGATCATCATAGGGGTAGGACGAATACCCTCCATTCTGATTTCCTCCTCGAGGAATCCAAGTAGAAGAAAAGTCAGATTGTAGGGATGGAGCCGCGCCACAAGCAGTGCTACTCGTTTTTGTAGCAGTGGAGGCACACGTGGATGCCGCCAAGGAACGAATAGGAAGTGGAGGAAAAATAGCAAAGCTTCTTCCCACTGCAAGCATCCAAAGTGTGGAAACTAGCATCAATTCTATTCTCATTGTGGATGGCGTAGTTGTTCTGTCTTTTGAAAACAATCCAACAAATGTAGTACGGCACTATCGGAAGCACAACAATGGCTGTTGGACTCAAGCCTGTGGCGGCAGGTGTATGTGACGAAACTGCCACATGCCCCATTTTCTCCCGTGAAGTCAAACGAGTCGTGTTGCACCTGCTCTCTACTAGCTGGAACCTACCGTACTAACATGAGAAATTGATTTTCCCATATAGAACTTGTCGTATAAATCACAAAGTTACGAAGGTAAGCTAGATACGCTAGATAATATATACGTCTATGAATACAAAGGGGAAACACCTCCTTTGAAGAATGCAATTCTTGTTCCGATAATGAATCACCAGCACCAGCACCAGCGGGCAGTTCCCGAGGTCAAGACAAGAACTTCCGTGATGGATACATCAGCAGGTACTACGACTCAGCTTATACTAGCGTTCTGTTTGCACCGCGACCAACGTTAGTAGCAACGCCAAACAAGTCCAAGCAGAATTCGTAGAGCTCTTGCTCCTTCATGCTGTCGTCGCCCCAAAGCTCGATTCCATACTCCAAGCTGCAGAAGTTACTAGTTCCTGGCATAAAAGTGATGTCCAACCATTTGAAATCTGGTCCAAAACCAAGAAGGATCAAATCACAATCGAATTTCTGAAAGCTCGACGTCCCGCAGTAAGGAACTGCCTCACACGTTGAGTCATCCACCTGTCTGTAGATACTGTCTCCTGTTTGCACGGGGAAGAACAGCAACTCATTGTCATGTATCACCAAATCACAGTCCATATCGATCAAATCACCTCGTGACGTTGCTAGGGAACAGTTGCATGAGCTACCAACCAATTCGCGGTGTTCAGACGAGGCGATCTCCAGGCGGCCCACCCCGTTGTCGGCAAGAAGCTCTCGAGACGATGAGAGTGACACCAATTCTTTCGTGGTGGGACTCCTTGCGACCATGGATGTGTGCTCCGTATCGTGAGTCGTGCTTTCCGTGGTGCTGCTACCCGCATGATCTGCCATGGATGTCGTCGCCGCTTCACCATGTACTAGTTCTTGTTCTTGCAAAGCTCGTTCCGGCAGATAGTCCTGCAAACAGATTCTATACAAGTCCTCATCATCCATATCTCCAACTAGCCAGTCACTCACAGCATCCATGAAATCACAATATTCCGTGTTCGGAAAGAAGGCGGTATCAAACCATTCTCGTGGGTTCTTGGACTCTTTCAAGATTTTGTCACAGGAAAACTCCTCGACAATTGTTGGTCTTGTGCAAAAGGAGGCCACACATGTATTCTCGTCCACTTGATCGTAGCCGGTTCCAGTATAGCCAGGAATGAACCACATGCTTGAACCTCGGAGCAACAAGCCACAGCCCATGACAGCCAGGTCGTAGCGTCCTCTGGCAAGAGAGCAGTTGCAAGAAGGGGCTGTATCCACTGTCGATCCAGAGTCCACGGGAGAAGGGGCTTCCGTGTGAAGTGATAGATCCAGAGGCGAGGAATCATCTCGCCCCTTGACAATAGCGACCGGAACTGCAATGGCTGTCGCCACCAGCACGACGGCCAACACTACGACAAGTAAGGAAGGGATGGGTGTGGATTGACCCTCTGATCTCTTTTCGGGCTCCATGGCTGGTGTGTAACGGTGATATTGCTACTAGTAGAAGAGTGATGGTGATGGAAAGGAAGTTTTTGAGAAAGCGTAGAGGTTGTTGTTGGAAGGGGGTTCCTAGTTTCGTTACATCGTAGCTGTTGTACGACGGGTATTACAAAGAACATCCAAGGATTGTGTGGATTCGCTCGAATGGCTTAATGGATGGAGTGGCGCATCAAGATCGATTCAAGATCGCTACAAGATCTGGGCTTACAAACTGACGAGAAACACGGCAGCAGGCGAGTCGAGCGAATACCACCGCGACCTCCACGTGGATCAGCAAGAAGGCAAAGGCAATGAGACAACTGACAACAACATGTCTACTTGCAAACTGCTACGAAAGCTGTCAGTCTTATTCGTCCGAGCTCTTGCTGACTACAGTTGTTGTTGGTGTACACTTCGAGTACCCGTACTGTAGAACCCGTATTACGGTGAAAGATTTCAGTAGTATGAGCACCAGAAGCAGTCGTACCGGTAATCACTCGTACCAACAAGAAGATTCTATTTTGTACGGCCGTTTAAGATGAACAGAACAACGACGCACTTTGTCTTTCTTCAACAAGCTCGTCGTCGCTCGTCGTACTTGCAGGAACAGCAGCCTTGACACTCTTGATGAATGACTGATACTACCGGTAGGTACCACAGTACAGTACTAGTGGTTGTTAATAGATAGTACTATGGTACATTTTGGTTCGAATTTCGAGTGCTTGTTGTTGATGCTGCATCATGGTGGTGGTGGGTGGTGGGTGGAAGACGTTAACGATGCAATGATGTTATAGAAGTCATTATTTCATGCCTGTTGCTGTATACATCACGGTGGTGGTGGTGGAGTGTTGTCCGAGGAGCTTCTAGACTCCAAGAAGACTGATCCAAGAAAGACTAATGGAGGAGGGTCGTGGCTCGTGGCAACCACTGGGGTGGTGGGAGTGACGTGGGACGTGGGACTTGGGAGTCGATCCCTGATCCGCCGGAGGAATGAACCACTCCTCTACTAACTACCTCGTAGAAAGAGTACCAGGTCTAGGAATAGGAAAACATAGCGTTCACGGCCGCCGGTCTCGTCATTGTGACACCCTCCCCCACCAAAGAGCCAAAGCTGCGACGACGACGGCAACCCGAGGACTCGTACCTATAAGGTGGCATTGGCACAAAACAGGACAACAGTTCTTGACAGTTGTTGGTCTGGAAGTTGTTTCTCCTTGTCTCATTCCAAGTAGCCTGGAAGAGCATTGACATTTGACAGAAAGACTGCGTCATTGTATCATTGCATCATTGCATCCAATCCAACCCAATCCAGTCCTTTTCCAATTCCATTGAATCGTTAGTAGAGTCAGTCCAATAGAAAGCCATGACTTCACCTCCCAAGCGAGAACGTTTTCCTATGGTTTCTACCGAAGCCAAGGCACTCGAAGCCAGTGTCCCACCAGGAAGTGCTCAAGATTGGTCCAACATGGACACACAGTCTCAACTGGACACTTCCAACATTGGAAAGGATCCTGAAATGCCGGACGCCAAGGGCACTTTGACCTCTGGAGGAACTGCCGCAGCCATGGACGATGACGATGACCAAGCTGATGTGGAGGATCCTGTTCTCGACGTCCCTCTAGACGAGCTGCGAGGGACCGCCTTGGACAGGATGTGGGGCTCCACCAAGCGTAGTCTGCTGGCTCTTTATCACCGCTTGTATGGTGACAAATTGCCGCTTTCCGAAATGGTCCGAACTCTCACATTGGCAACCACACTCTTTTTCATGATTGGTGGCTACTGGCTTCTCCGATCCTTGAAGGATTCCGTACTCATGGCCCTTTGTGGAGTCAAGGCAATCCCCAAGGCCAAGATGTTGTCCGTCTTTGTCGTCCTGGGAGTTGTTTCCATTTACAACCATTTGCTCGATTCAAACATTCCCAAGCACCAACTCTTCTACATCTTTGGCACCTTCTACTTTGTCCTCTTCTTCGCAATCTCATTGCTTCTTATGAACGAAACCATTGGTCTGCCAAACAAGTACCAGAGCGAAGACAGAATCCTAGGATGGGTCAGCTACTGTTCCATCGAGTCCTTTGGAAGTGTCATGGTCAGCTTGTTCTGGAGCTTTGCCAATTCAAACATTTCCCTAGAAACCGCCAAATCTAGTTATGGAGTCATGGTGGCAACGGCGCAGCTAGGTTCCATTTTGGGGCCTGCCGTTGTCCAAGTCTTTTCCAATTCATGGGGTTTGGCACGCTGCTACATGCTGGGTTCCTGTATTATGCTTCTGCTACAGGGAACCATGTATCTATACATTAAAAACTATGGAACTGCAGAGGAAAATGCCAAAAAGGCCGCTGGAGCCGAAGACACACCACCCACCAAGAAAAAGGAAAAGGCTGGAATTTTGGAAGGTTTGTATCTCTTCTGGGAGCACAATTACGTCAAGGGTATCTTTGCCATTAGTTGTTTGTTCATGGTGGAAGTTACAATTGTCGACTTCACCCTCAAGATGTTGGCCAAGGAGTATTTCTCGGAAGAGCATCCCTGTGAAATGACTGACTACACATGCTACAACCCCGCCACAGGCGAGTTTGGACTCACAGAAGATGCCACAAAGGCTATTGCCTCATTCATGGGATTCTTTGGTGTTGCAACCAACAGTCTTTCCTTTGTCTTTTCTCTCTTGGGTACCTCCGCTGTTATTCGATACCTGGGTCTGAGACTCACCCTTCTACTCTTCCCCTCCCTCTGTCTCGCGGTCATTGTTGTTGTCCGGCTGCACCCAACCCTCTATGTGGTTTTTTTTGCCATGATCATGCTCAAGGCAAACAGCTACGCTTTGAACAACCCTACCAAGGAACTACTCTACCAACCAACGAGTTCCGCAGTCCGATACAAGGCCAAGTCTTGGATTGATATCTTTGGAGCCCGTGGGTCCAAAGCCATGGGAAGTCTTGTGACCAACGCCTTTTCCGATTCTGCCGAAATGTTGGTGGCCAACGGTAGTTTGGTGGGCATGGCTGTGGCGTCCTTCCTCATTTGGAATGCTCGTTTCATGGGGAAGAAGTTTGATGAATACACCGAATCGGGGTACATTGTCGGTGAAAACACAGACCCAGAAAGCAAGAATATTGCCATGGCAATAGAACAAAATGAAAAAGAGGACACGAGCTGCGGTGTCAAGGACGACGACGAGGACGATGATAATGATGAACAAGGTGACGAAGCGGAAAAGGACATTGAGGGCAACGATGACACAAGCGAAGTCTCGCCTGCTGAGGACGTGGACACATCTTTTGCCCAAAAGCCCGAGGAAGAGAAAGTTGCAGAGATTACCCAAGTATAACAGACACCAATGCATGTCGCCAATAACGTAGAACAAACCCTATTTGGTTATTTGATGTTGTAATGTTGTTACATCGATATCTTCTACCGCAAATTCGTAAACCCATCGGAAGCTGCCTACCAGGCCATACCGGCCTCTTGCAGTTGCTCCTC
Source organism: Nitzschia sp. Nitz4 (assembly GCA_013372465.1). Taxonomy (NCBI): domain Eukaryota; phylum Bacillariophyta; class Bacillariophyceae; order Bacillariales; family Bacillariaceae; genus Nitzschia; species Nitzschia sp. Nitz4. The sequence continues at coordinate 23,809 of WXVQ01000136.1, forward strand.
TGGCTCGTTTTCTTCTTCGTATTCAATTTCAATCCTTCCACCCTTCCGCCGAGCGGGCTTGGCCTTCTTTGGTTTTTCTTCATCCCCATCCGAATCGTCGTCTTCCTCCGAGTTGCCATCTTCGTCGCCTGAACTGTCGCTTCCTCTTCCCCATTTGCCATCTCCCATATATTCAAGATCTTCCAAGTCTTCTTCCATATCCTCTTCCTCCGAATCCAAATCTTCAACATATTCCACAACACTCTCTTCTTCACTTTCTTCTTCTGTTTCGGCTTCATCTTCTCGTTGCTCCAAGGCCTTGTTGTAAGTTGTTTCAGCAAAGGTGTACATGTCACCGTATGTACCCTTGGCCAATCGATCCACCAATTCTTGTTCGACCTTTTGTGTAATCTTGGCGGCAACCAAGGCCTTTTGTTCTCGTCGTGCCTCACGCTGGGCAACCTTTCGGGTGGGAGCCTGTACAATTTTGGCCTTCTTTCCGGCCAACTCCTTCAGCTTGATTTTCCTCATACGCAATAGATATTGATGGATTTTGGTCAATCTTTGTTTGTTTCTATGCATGAGCACTTTTGGGAAATACTGAAGGTGCTCGTCGATTTGGGACAAGGCCTTGGAATAGTTTCTACTCAAGAGAACCTTTTCCCACAAATTCTTTGGAGAGTGGGCACGTTCGACTGTCTTCATACACAAGAACACTTTACCGTTTTCTTCCCTTAGTGTAGCGTACAAAGAATTGGCGAGTGGGCAAGTGGTTCGGTTGCACAAACCTGTGACGGAATAAGGGTGTGAACAAAACATGGTCTTGTCGGACTTGGCATTTCCCAGATTGGTTTTGTAGGAACAAAATTGGTGGTTGATCACCTGCCAAATCATATCATCACTGTGAGCCATGGTAGCTGAATATTTGGGACGTTCCCTTCTTCAATAACAACACAAAGGGATATGGATATTCCAACGATCGAACAAGTAGTTGTTCAACGCAAAGTGTTGGGAGACAGAACAAGTGGCAAAAAGTGATTTAGCCCAAAGGAGAGTGATTGGCGGTGGTGGGAATTGACTCGCTTATCTACGACTCCATGCTGCTGAAATTCCTGATTCCATGTTTGGAGAGGAATCAGGAATTTTCGACTCGTCCCATTTTGGTCGCTTCTCCATTCCAACGTGCGTTTCTCGCAGCCTCACAGGGATCGACGAGTCGCTGATTTTTGTGGATCTAAAACGAAAACTACGACACGTCGCGCTATCACACAAACATCGAAGGAGTGTCGTTGTCAACAACAAGAACAACGAACCACTACTTGCACACGTTTACGAATCCACCAACAAGAAAGAATCCCCCTTCCCACTACTAGTAGTTAATAAAAGAAAATGATTGCACAGAAGATCATGAGTCGCCAAGTTTCTGTCCTCGGACGCAAGCTTCTTTCCCAAGTGCCAATCGCTGCCGGCATGAGCCCCACCACTGCTGTTGTCGTTGCTGCCCCCTTGGCAGGAAGTAACCAAATCTTTGCATCTTCTCGGTATTTCAGCTCCACTCCCGGAAGCGACGCAAAGGAGGAAAAGAAGGAAGAGGCTACTACTGAGGCCACGACCGAGTCGACGGAAGAAGCTGCTGCCCCTGAGGCTGCTGGGCCTTCGCGTGAAGAGGAGTTGGAACAACAGGTCAAGGATTTGAAGGACCAACTGTTGAGGAGTCTCGCCGAGCAAGAGAACACCCGCCACATTGCCAAGCGTGATATTGCCGAGGCCAAGAACTTTGCCATCAAGTCCTTCACCAAGAGTTTGTTGGAGGTTTCTGACAACTTGCAACGCGCTCTGGACAGCGTCGACGAGGAGTCCATGAAGGGGGATGCTTCTGCCCACCCTGCTATTGGCCAGCTCCTTACTCTCTACCAAGGAGTGCAGATGACAAACGATGGTCTTACCAAGGCCTTTTTGCAAAACGGTGTCAAGAGATTCTGCGAGAAACCCGGGGAAAAGTTCGATCCTAGCCTCCACAACGCCCTCATGTCGTACCCTGATCCTAGCAAGGAGCCCGATACCGTTGGACAAGTCATCAAGGTGGGATACACATTGAATGACAGAGTGCTACGACCTGCTGAGGTCGGTGTCATCAAGAAGTAAGCGTGTACTTTTCAGGCATACAACAGGACCGGTACGAGTAGCTGACAACTGAAAAACTATGAAATAGGGCTCAATGTATCTTGTAGTGACTCCTCCCATGCTGGCATGTGAATGATGTACGATATTACAGCATAGTGCAGTGGTACCGGTAGTACAGTTCGTAGCCTTTGGGTTCCAGTATTCTATTGACGCATATTACGGCTACAAACTGCGAGCCACTGAACACAACCATTCCACAAATACAAAGTACCCCCTTACACACACACACAACATGGAATTCATGTCGTCACTACTATTCATACGGGTACTGAAAAACTGCGTCGACAAAATCTAAGCAGCATGTTGTTTCTTCCCAGATGCCTTCTTGGCTTGGATCTCCTTCTCCGAATCTCCCAAGAGCAACATTTTTCGCACAGAGGCTGGCAAGAGCATAGTCTGGTGAACAAACCATTGCATGACCGTTCGGCCAGTCACTCGTTGAAAAACAGTAGCAAATAGATAGAACAAAATGAAGAGTACCGGAACGAGGGAAATCATGGCGGAAGTGATGCCTTGCACTTGCAGTGAGCGGGCAGAGTTGGTTTTGGGGAAAGGTGTGGTTGGACAATCGGCAATCTCCAAGAAATCGCAGAGGGGCTCCCAGCCTTGCTTAACGGAGTACTCCAAGAGCTGACCAGGTGGAATGAGCTCCCGCACACGGCGGTTGTGTGTTTCGTAGCTCTCAATCGCGGCATCTTTGCTTTGTTGTACTTTGGGGATACTGCTGGTGATGAACTCATCGTCTTTGTTGACTACGGCAAAGAGCCACCGCAGGTATGTGGAATACTTGTGCACCTCGGAAAAGAAAACTCCTCCGATATTGGCAGCTCCCGAAATAGAAGTGGCCAGGGTGTTCCACGATCGGTACCAAACCTCCGAGTTCTCTCGCACTGTAAGAATGAACTTGCAGTCAGGGTATTGCTCCAAGATTTGCTCATAGTACAAGGCAGTGGGAAAGTCCATGGTGCCTTCATACCCGGCACCCGTCAAGGTCGAAAAGTCAGGGTAACCGAGTTCGGCATGACCCGTTTCCAGGGCAGGCCTGAAAATCTGTTCCGTCCACATCTTGAAAATGTGGTCATTCTCAGCTTCGTACAGGTGCTGTGTGTGAAGTGTTTTGATTCCCAGTTCTTCTAGAGCCAACTTGACCGAGTACTACACAGAACCAAAAGGCATTTGTCGTGAGCTAAAAATGTCGCCATCGAACAAGCTTCTCCATCATCACATCTGATGGCAACAACCATGGGACAAGTAAAAGTCATGGAAACAACCACAGCTACTTCTGCAATCTTACCGTTCCTGTTCGGCCAAATCCAACTCCAACAACCTTGAGCTTTCCCGACCCCAACTGCTCGTAAGGATCCGTTCCAAAAAGCAATTTGTAAGGCATTTGGTAGCAGATCCGGAAGAAATGTCCAAAGCCAACAATCAACCCCATGTAGACGTCGTGGGCAACTTCTTGCCAGCTTCCATCCTCAAAGCGCATGGCGCTTCCGCTCTTCATTGTCATGGACATGTTGCTGGTGTTCTTTTGGAAAAGCACAAAGAGTACAGTATCCTCCTGCAAAATGGAGACCTTCCGAAAAATTTTATAGAGAAACCTTGTGCTCGTCACCCAACGGTACAGCACGAGTAAACACCGGCAAAGCCTGTTTTGCGAAAAGTTTGGGCGGGGAGCGAGCAGCGACGACCTCCCACATGTTGTGCCACCAACAACTGCAACCGCAGTCGTCACAAACATCCAGCATTGAAGAATATCATTCACGTACAAAAATATGATTCCTAGTTGACTTTGGGTATCTAGAGAGCAGAACTTAACTACGCCGGGCGGACAAAGTCAGGAATTCTAAACAAAAGCCGGCGGGCGACAATCTCAACTGTAGGTATTCGGAAGTTAGTCACAATCGAAACTCAACGTTTAGTGGTGGCTATCAAAGTATCACTGGTCAACCGCCGAGGAATCTGCCCTGGAGGTGGAACGAGTTTCGATTTCCAAATTCCTCATTCCGAGAAATTTCCGTGACTGTTGTATGACTCTGGACCGTCATGTACTATTGCACCGACAGTAGAGGTTGGGAGTCAGTAAAGGTAGTAAACCTAGTTTGTTTTGTAGTTTGCATGCACGTAGAACAATGACAACACTACGGAATGTTTCCTTCCGATGATACCTATCTGGTGGCTAGGGATACGCTTTCTATCTACTGGTAGTATTAAGCTTTCGTGCACCACCATCTAATGCTACTACAACCTACAGCTTTGGCGTGTGTTCCAAGAGAATCAAGTTTCCTCAAGTGCCTCTTCTGAACTCTCTGTGAAAAAGAACAGACGATACATCCACAGGGTGTTCTTGCTAGCAGAGGAGAAGTAGTGTCAAGAAGTGCTAAAAGAGGAGAGCAACGGGGGAGCGACCTTCATGTCCCACCTCTACCACCTCCAGTACAGTTGCTCGGTAGTGCCAGATGGTAGTAATACAGTAGGACCTGGTGTTGACAACTGCATGCTCTATTGTACGAGTATCACTACTTTCGTGATATTGAAACTTGTACACTATCAGGGGTTATAGCGATTATGAGGCAACCAAACACCGAGGATCCCAAGTCCCAACCTTGTAACCCCTTCTACCACAATAAAACTCTCTTCTTACTTCAACTTCTGCAGAGCAGAGGACAACCAGTCTAGACCTTCATATAGACCTGCACCAGTTGTAGCTACACATGGTTGAATGTACCACGGGTTGGTGCACAGGCCATTCAGGTTGAGTTGCGTGGCCATTGTCTTGACGTCAAGCGCCCCTGCCAGATCTTGCTTGTTGGCCAACACTAGCAAGATCGAAGAAGACATTTCTTCTGCAGCCAACAAGGCTTCCAATTCGCTCTTGGCAATGCCCAGACGCTCTGTGTCCACAGAATCCACCACAAAGATAAGGGCATCATTGTCTTTGTAGTAGTGTCGCCAGAGCATTCGGAGCTTCGACTGACCTCCTACATCCCAAACTGTGAAGCTGATATTCTTGTATTCTACTTTCTCCACGTTGAAGCCAATTGTAGGAACTGTCGTCGTGACTTCACCCAACTTCAATCGGTAGAGGATTGTGGTCTTTCCTGCAGCGTCCAATCCCAGCATCAGAATGCGATACTCACGGTGTCCACTCATCAACCGGTCCATCAAGGGCCAAACGGATGCCATGACATTCCCCATTGTTGTTCTTGGTCTTTGCTTCGATAGCTATCAGATGTAGATGCAGAAATGATCCTTGCGAGCTACAGCAGCGGTCCCTCTCGAAGATTTGAGGAATCGATGCGGCTGCGAGAGGTCATAGTGGGTGCCTGCCAAAATTCTCGTGTCCCGGGAGTCAAGTTACACGGACACTTTGTCCTGGGCTTCCAGTAGCGGACATAGCGCTTCGGACATTGGGACCGCTTGTATGCATGAAGACTGTACATAGTTATGACTCATCTTACCCTCGAAGTATGTCACTGCTCCGTCTCGCCTTCGTCTATTGTTACTTCGCTGACGACGCAGCAAAATTGCCCTAGACTTGTCAAAAGCAACCAAAACTCGCCCAAGGCTATATCTTGAACGTTCTCAAGGCATTAAAAAGATTCCCACGGATGAGATGCCATAATCCAACGGCAAGAATCCTCCTACAATCCCATGTAGTACATAGGATTCAGCGATGGGGCAATGTCACATCACTAGAAACTATTAGCAAACTTCTCGCCCTTCGATCGCCTCCCCACATCAAGCGTTGGATGGATTTCCTCCTCCCCAACGAAGAAACAATACTCAAGGCCTCATCAAGTTCGTAATCACCGAAGCAAACTGGGGAACTTAAAGCAAGATGTACTCCAGCCGAATGACTCCTGTGCAAAGGATGCGAAATGGAGGAATGGACAGAAGACAGTCTGCCACACATGGCATCAGCCCATCCCCCAAACGACGGAATATGAGCGGTGGAAGTTCCTTTCCCAAGATGAATGGTGACTACCAAGTGCTTCGAACAAGCGTGGAGAAAGAGCGAAATGCGGTTCAACAGGCGAGGGTGGCTTTGGCAAACTCCTTGGATCAATTGGGAGAGCACCACGTTCGGCAGCAAGAATACGATGATGCCATGGATGCTTTTACAGAAGCTCTAAGAGAGAAGAGGAGCGTATTTTGGCATATCACAAGTCCGTCAAATGGAGGCACTACAACAGATCGTAGCACTCGTTCGCGAATCAGTTCCATGTCATCGGGGTACTTTAGCGCTGCTGACAATGCAAGCAGTGTTTTCAGTGCAGATGTGGTTAGTGAGCCTCCTGAAGCGAGACATGACCGCGCAATAGATGAAATTGTCAACACGCTTCGTAATATGGGGAATGTTCACTCCCTCCGGGGGGAACATGACGAAGCAATGAGATATTTTTCTGAGGTTACAAATCTTCGAGCGCAAAAGGCCAGCAGTCAGATGCCAAATGATTTTGACAACGCTGGTGAATCTCGTTCCATCTTTAGTGGGATGAATGACGATACATCTACCCTAATGAGTGAGATCAATGAAGATGTTAAGGCTCTGGACGACTTGTTTCGCTCCATTTCCTTCAGAAACCAAGGTCAAGGTGCCCAATCTGGCGAGAAAGGAGGTCGCTCTTCCAAGTCCTCGGGGGGAAGCACTGAAAAGCGCAAGTCAAAGAATGGCAGTCCTCCTACATCTCATTCCTCAACAAGCAACAAACGGCGAAAGAGCAGTGCGTCTTCTGGAGCAGGGAACAATATCGTTGAGAATGAACCGTTCAAGCGATCGACTTCAAGTCTCAGCCAACCGGCAACGGGTAATGAAGTGGCAGAGGCGATTGAAATGTATCGCAGCTTCTTGGAAGAGTCCTATGCGGGATCTCAAAGGGAGCAACACAACGAGTTGCTAAACTCCTTGACTTTGAGAGCAGAACTACTCAATGAGTCTCGAAGAAGCGCTATCTCCGAGCCACAAGGAAAGGGTAACGAGCAAGGCACTGACAAGGCAGCAGACTTGGAGCTTGCGTTGGAAATATACGGTCATATCCTTGCAGGTCATGAAGAGTCTTGTCAGTGCCAGAAACAAGATAGGGAAGTTCCAATCAGTCCTTCCATTGAAGAAGCTGAGCTTAAATCTGCCTCATCCCTTGTTGCCTCTACTTTGATTTGCATGGGAAGCATTTATTACAAGCTTGGAAACAGAGTGGAAGAGCTTGAGATGTATCGCCAGGCCAAGGGTGTTTACAAAAAGGCTTTTGGAGATCAACATGTTTTCGTTGCTGGTACACGAAAAAACATTGGTATGGTCCTTGCAGAGCGCGGAGAGTACGACGAGGCAATGGAACAATTTGAAAAGGCTATGAGCATTTACTTGGGAGTGAACAAGGGATCAAGAATCAACCGCGATGTTGCAAGTGCCATCAGCTGTATGGGAAACGTGAAGAATCGAGTCGGGGAACTCGATGCGGCCTTGGATCAGTACATGGAGGCACTTCGCATCTACAAGACTTTGCTGTCCCAGTTCGTGGAGGGTACCTCCGAAGGAGTTGTACACTATCCTTCAGGAGAGGCTGAGTCTGATGCACTTCGAGATGTCACTTCTACTCTGAAGGTGATTGGTATGGTACATGCCAAGAAAGGAGATCTCGATACGGCCATGGGGTTCTTTCAAGAGGCCATGACTCTGTTGCAGAGCCCTGGAATTGAAAGTACTTCTGCCGGCAGAGAGACAACGGCCTCAGTCCGCACGCGAATTGCAAGCATTTACCTGAAAAAGGGAGACTTGGATCAAGCTATGTCACACTACCGCGAAGCTTACGATTTGACTGTTCGAAACCGTGGCACCACCAACCATCCTGAGGTTGCCGGAATTCTTCACTACATTGGAGGAATCTACCACAAGAGGGCAGAATATGATGAGGCAATGGCTTGTTATCAGGAAGCCATCAGAATCTACCATGCTACGCTTGGACCTGGCAACCCTACTGTTGCTGGTACCCTCGTAATGGTTGGAAGCATCTATTACAAACGCCGAAACTTGGACAGTGCGATGATGTTCTATCGTGAAGCTCTCAGACTCAATCGGGACGCATATGGCATGCATCACCCAGACGTTGCCCCTATTCTCAAGAGTATTGGAACTATTCTGACAAAAAAGGGCGAATACAATGAAGCGTATGACATTTTCCGAGATGTTCTCAGTATCAAGTGCACGGTGCACGGAATGGAACATCCGGAAGTCGCAAGTGCATACAAATCGTTGGGAAATGTACATTACAAATTAGGTGATCTGGCCGATGCCGAGCGTCAATACCGCCATGCTTTGAGCATTTACCGCCGAACCAAGGGAGAGGATCATCAAGACACGATTGCCGCCAAGACAACTATTGAGCATTTGCGTTATTGGATGCGAGAACGTGAGCAACGTCAACTGGAACAAAGACACACAAAGAGTTCCCCCAGGAATGCTAATGGAACAAGGAGCGGGGCTGATGACGAGCGCAGCTGCTAAAATAACCGTATGAAGTATCGTTCAGTAGAAAGTAGAATATTGTCAGCCGTAGTGCCATCGTCGTCTGCATCATATTGTGTTCGCAGCAACAAATCATTGCACATTCCATGAGCTTGCATGTTCATTCTAGTATGACATCAGAAAACTCACAAACATGAATACTACTACTTCTCATAAACTCATTATTCGAGTGTCCCTTTGTTGCACCAATCCATGTGGTTGCATCTCTGATTCACCACATCAATGTTGGTCAAATTTAGATATGCCTCTGCAGCACGTACGGTTCCCAAGGAAAAGTGCTCGAAATCTGTGAGAACGACTGCATCCCCCTCGGCTTCGATAGCTTCCACAGTATCTGTTGGGTAACCAACCATATGCTTGATACGTCGGATAACATGAGCTTGCAATCTTGTATTCAGATTGGGTCGATGGGAGTCCCTACCCACGGATTCCCAGAACTTTGGAAGACCGAGACGGCCCGGTCTGTATTGATGAGCAATCAGGTTTTGTCGCGGAGCATAGATATCCCAGCCTTGTGTCCAAGCACGCATACTCAATGCAATCTCTTCTCCCATGAAACACCATGGTACGTAAGGATCGAAAGGAACGTCCGTCAAGAATTCAGCGCGAGCAAAGAAGAAACCAGCGGCAATGAAGGCAATCTGAGTGGGCCTAGGTTCATCCCCCTTGCATCGTTTTCCTGTGTTAATTCGGATGATATGGGACTCCACTCCGTTTGCACTGAATTCACAAGTACAAAGCCTGGCTCCAGGAGTTCCTCCCGTGTAGGATCCAAAATCTTGGAAACCTGGTGGGTAGGCCGACAGGACAGCTTTCGGATAGTTCTTGGCAGCCTTGACTTCCGCAATATACTTGGAATCCCATTTCGGAGCAAATTCCAAGTGCGAGTCCATTTGGAGAAAGTACGTTTCACCACCCCACAACTTACTGGCGTAGTAACGTGCCACGGCAGGACCCAAGGCGTCCGTGTCGTGCATATAGAGGGCTCGCACTTGTCCCCTGTCGCAAAACTTCTTGTAGTTGACATCATTGCAAAAGTCTTCGATACCATTTGCATCTGGAGGGGCATCAAACTGTTTAACCTGATCCTTTCCCTGCTCGTTTTTACCAACCACCTGCAATCCTGTTCTACATTGACGACCATCATTTCCAAAACAGTTTTGTACAATGGCTCCAATGAACAATTTGCTGGGATCTTCTGCCGTGTCGAACGCGCTCTTGAGTGTTTGATATAAGAGATGCTCTCTGAATGCTGCCAGACTAACATAAATGCTGCCATCTTCGCGAACGGGGAAAATGGACTTGCCACGGTAGGCTTCTTCCAATGGACCCAGGTGCTGCTTGGCAAGGTGGAAATAGGTCGAGACGAGTCCTTCAATCTCCTCTTTGGCTTGTGAGTTCTTGAGGTTGTTTTCATGCAAGATAGAAATGAACTTGTTCAATACGACTGCAATTCCAGCAATGGTTGGTTTGTTGTTGTACAATGTATCCTTCTCGAGCTGCTCCGCATTGTCAATGGTTGCAAATGGAGGAAGATGAGGCAAACGAGGCGAGAGATGTGGCCCATCTCGGAGACTCTCAAGGTTCTGTTGAACATTGTGTTGAGCGGGTTGCTCAGGAATCTTTTGAATTTGTTCCTGTTGCAACGAGGCACCGCCGTTGTTGTTTCCAGAACTCGAGGCAGCATAGAAATCCGCCTCATCGGGATGTGTCAAGACGAGCCAGAAACTAATGCACAAGGCAAGCACAAGCAAGCCAAACAAACCCAAAAAGACTGGGTGAAAGATCAAACCTGTCAAAGCAGGAATGGAACGGACTTGACGATTCCTAGCATCCCGACGACGACGACGATCGGAGCGATCTCCACGGGGAGTCTTGGTGACTGAAGAGGGATCGGAGGAAGCCGCGTCTCCCAAGGAACTGCCCGATTCAATACTTCGGGAAGTTTTAGCAGGAGTTGTTCTCGGCGTGGCACGAGAAGAATTGTTTGTATCTTCTTGCATGCTTTCAGTATCTCCAATGTACAAGGAGTCTGTCTACAAAGAAGCTGTGATCTGGACTACTTTGGCTGTTCAACCTTTGCTAGCTCAAGGTCTTTCTTGTGCCTGTTTTACTGTACGTACGTGTCCCAACGGTCTCTGGATCTCTTACACAACCCATACCTACCAATCCTACGGTGTGTATCATAACATATCATCCCTATAACATACGAACCGTAGAAAACACCGTACCGAGATGATCAAATTCCTCCATTCAAAATGCTACTAGTAGATTACTACTATCTAGGTAATTCATTCATTGCTGTACTACGAGTAAACCTACTCGTATTCCATGTCCACAGCAACGCCCTTGTCGGTATTGCGACCACGCATGTATTGAGCAGTGGGGAGGTCAACGTCTACCTCGACGGCTCCTTGCGCCTTCCCCATCACTGTTGACTCACCGAAACTAAGAGTAGCCATACGGGTGCTGGGTTGGGTGCAGTTGGGGTCAAACGGCAAATAATCGTCCCCCTCAAACCAAGCCTTCATAAAGGCAAATGTTTCCTTGGGTTTGTAGGTAGGAACCATGTGACCAGCACCTCGAATGGTCACAAAGTCCAAGTCTCCTTCGTAACGAGTTACGTATCCTCCCATTTCTTGGCAGCCATCCACCGTCCATGGTCTCCAGCGTTGGGTTTCCTCCAATCCCAAGTGGCTCGTCCAGTTGGCTGTTGCAAAGGAGGTAATCGCAGGATCAGTGTCACCATTGTAGACCAACACTCGGAGGGTCGTATTTTCCGCCACATGGCGATAGAATCCGGAAAGATCTGGCTCGGTAGGTGTGTAGTCAAAGTCACCCTCCGCGTTGTCCACTTCGAAAAAGGTGGACTGAACATGTAGGGCCTCCTTGACTTGGGGAAGGGCTAGATATTTTTCCAATACGGGACCAGCTCCACACGGATAATCGTTCAAGGCGCCCTTGGGTTCACGCAACAACCCGTTGCGGTAGGTGCACGTGTCATAGAGAGCATACTCGAAATATCCTCCCGCCTCCGTGTGAATCTGCTTCAAAACCTCCTGACATTGTTTGTTCTTGATCGTTCGTTCGGAAGCGTCCTGTAGGACACTACTACGAGTAGTAGTGTGAACATCAGCATCAGCATCAGCATCATCACCACCCAGGTGCGCACACGCCTTCATGACTTTGTGAAAGTCGGAGAGAGGAATTTGGTGGTGGCCGGCCAAAAAGAGGACATCCCAATATTCACGGAACAACTTGGCATCATCTCCACGAGACAAACTACCGCACATGGTCGTTTCCACTCCCAAGCAGCCATCTCCAACCGCGAATCCTTGTAGAGAAATAGAGGAAGCAATCGTTTGGGTGTGAGTAGTACTGGTACTGGTACTGGCACTGGTACTGGTAGATTCAGACTCAGATTGGAGATGGGTGGGGTTGTTGGCTTGTTGTTGGGCTTGGAGAATCCGCCTTGCCAAGGTAGGAATGTAGATACCTCCATAGGATTCTCCCGTAAGATAAAAGGGAAGATCAATCAAGCAAGGAAACTTGGTTTGAAAGAAGGTCTGCAAGGCCTGAAAGGCATTGAGACTGGTTAACTCATCTGTCCAAGCAATGCCTCCGCAAGAATGAGAGTCTTGGTCGTCGCCACAATAGCTAAAGCCAATAGGAGCTGGTTGATCAATGATCAAGAGATGACCAAATCGCGACCAGGAATGAGGATTGTACTGGGGAGATGGGACTCCCGTGCGATGGAACTCGCTGGTGGCCAAGGAGTCATCCGAAAGCAAGAGAGGCCCCACTTCCGTCAAGAGTCCAAAGAGCGAGGAAGCTCCTGGACCTCCATTGGACCAGTAAATAAGCGGCTTTTCACCGTCCAAGTCATCTTCTGCTTGAACAAGGACGTAATGAGTGTGAACCGACCTGTCCATGAATTCATAGTCGAGATATCCCGAGAACCAGTGGGTGGGCATGGGTTGATCCCACCCTGGCAGATGAGTCACCAGATCGTCTAGACCCGCTCCTTGGAATCGGTCCCCATGGCTGGCGCAAACTGTTTCCTCCTTGCCTCCGAGGGCAGCTGTGCAACCAACGAGCAAGAAAGAAAGAAGAAACCCAATTGTCACTCGCATCATCGTGAGTTGTTGTTGCTGGTGTGTAATCTGAAAAAAGAACAAAATGGATCCTTCGGAGCATCGATGATTGGGATTGGATAGGAATGCGTAGCAAGAGGTCTTCTTACCCGGACCTAGAGACCTCGCATCTGGTGGGGTCTGGGGTCCGACGGAGAGGGACTGCTAAATAACTACCGGTACTACCGGTACCGTAGTAAAAGGGAGTGGGTACTACTGTAGCAACAAGAACAAGCAGCACAAGAAGAACTACGTACCGGTAGACCATGGAAGAGCGAGTCACAACGTTGGAACGCAAATGGTGCCAATGTCCCGACAACGTCCCTGTGGACGAGTCCATCCGCCGAGCCCGAAGCCACGTCGAGTCTCTGGGCTTGTACTCGGCCAACTGGAAATGGGTTCCCGAGCCGTATTACACGTTGACGTTGGAACAACGAGCCCAGTTGCTGGGAGCCAACGACACGGCCATGCTTTGCAAATCTCTGTTGTTGGAGAACAAGAAAGTAGCCAGCGATGAAACGGATTTGGAAACCAACCCTCGCTTCTTGATGGTGGTGTTGCAGTACCAAGCCGAGTTGGACGTCAAGAAGTTGGCCACTTCCATTCGAAAACTGCGTCCTGTAGAAAAGCGACTGGACGAGTCGCAATTCAATTTCCAAGTAGCAGATGCCAGTGACAACGACCGAATTACGGGCTATGCCTTCAACTCGGTGTCCCCCTTTGGACTCAAGCAGCCCATTCCCATCTACTTGAGTGCGGACATTGTCCCCCTCTCCTACTTTTGGATGGGTGGAGGTCATGTCCACCTCAAACTAGGAATGTCTGTGACGGACTTTGTCAAACTGCCACACGTCCAGGTCATGGACTGTAGTGTGGAACGAACTACCGGTACCGGTTAATAACATACAGTACACTCACATTTTTTTCATACAGAGCTACTACGGTACTTGGTCTCTACTACTAGAGGTTTGTTAGGTTTGCTTAGTAGCCTATGTTTGTCGGAAGACAGCTAGCCAATCTCTCTATTTCATGTCAGCGAGGACCTTTCCAAGTTGCTCATCCGAGTTGAGCAATTTGTCAAAGGCATCCGTCTCAAGGAACTTGTCGAACTCGGCAGTTCCAACAGCAGGGACACCGGCATCCGTAGGAGCAGCAGCGGGGGCGGCAGCAGCAGGGGTCTCAACCTTCTTCTTTCCTCCCATGGCACTTCCGATCTTGGCAACGACGATCAAACCAGCGTAACCTCCCATGATGGCCAAGGCCACTGAAAAACGGAGAAGAACCGTGAGGAATCTGGAATTGCAGTCCAATGGATCAAACACACAGCACACACGTACATTGGTAATCCTTGGGGAAAACGCCTCGGACAACCTTGTCAACACCCTCCCATTCTGGAGCAGGGGCGTGTGCAAAGGATCTCTTTTGCACTTGTTGCTTGGCAATCAAGCCAGCTCGGCGGCGGGCCACATTCGCAGCGATTGGGAAAACCATGGTCGAGCTTGGATATGATATTGTCGATGGTTTGCGTGCCGATCTGCTGTGGTTGACTTTCCCCATATCCAAACGATCCTGCGCGCCCAGATCGTGCGGCTCTTCCCCATCACCCGCCAACGACTCCTTAGACTACATCACCTCGCCCCTTTGTGATGTGTGGCCTGTACGACACGAACGCGAACCAAAGGATCCCAACCACAACAACACGCGAAACACGAACGCATCATGTATCATGTACGATACGTACTCCCGCAGAAACTAAACGTGGGCCCACCGCCTGGAGCAGGACAACACAAACGTACGACTTGTGTACCTTTGGTTTCGCCCTCTGGACCACATTATTGGAGACCACATTTCCTACATTTTATTGACTGATTCATTCATTCATTCATTCGTTCATTCATTCATTCATTCATTTGTTCACCTGCAGCATCATGGTACACGGACGAGCTGGTTTGTATTTGGAAGCCTGGAAGTTCAGCATTTACCTCTTCCTTCCCATTGGAGCTTCGGTCTACTTTTCCGATCCTTCCGCGCAGAAGTTCTGGGCTGATTACTGGCAATTCATCAAGTATCCCGAAAACCCAAACACCCACGTCAAGGAGAAAATTGAGGAGCTCGTCAAGGAAAAGGAGTTGCAGCGCGACCAACGTGCTGCGTATCAAGAGCAACTCAAGAAATTGCAAATCGCCGCCGAGCGATCGTCTGCTACCATGGACGAAGACTCTAGTGACTCGACGGAATCTCTCTCTTGGTGGTCCAAGGCAGGAAGATGGATTACAGGTTAAAATTTAGACACGCGCAACCCACCCTCCCTCCAAACTCCAAACAAATCAACCAAACTACCTACCTAAGACTTAAAACACTACCAATTCAAAGTCTCCCACCTCGGTGTTGAAGCCACTCACCAGCAAATGGTATTCGACGCCTGCTTCGGCTTGCCACGAAATTCGGCTCCGTGTTCCACATGCATCTTCGTTAAAGGCAATGCAATCTAGTTCGTTGCAAGACTCGCCTTGGAATACATAGATTCGAGAGTCAAACCGTGTTGCATCCCCACACAGCGAGGCCGTCGTCGTGGCGCCTCTTCCAACCACAGTGTACCAAACGCCAGGGGCAGTCACGGCATGTCCACAAAAATCGTCCACATTATCGCTTAGAGCCAGACTCGTAGATCCAAGTGTCGTAGAGGGTATCTCCAGTGCCGTGGCGGATCCACAAAAGTCGTTCGCGACTCGCAAGGGTGTTTCCGAGATGGTCAGGTGAAATCGACCGCTATCATCCTCGTCCTGTCCGTGAACATACACAGAATACGACTGACCCAAGGTGGAATTCCAAAAGGCCATGGAACGTTCTCCATCGCATGTGATTACCGTGGCATCCACGCACTGGAATGTACCACATTCACCTTCCAGGATTGTGATTCCAGTGGAGTAGTTGGTACCCGTATTACAAGTGGAGGCCTCCATGGGCCCTCCAGTCCCTTCCACAAAGTACCATACACCTGCGGCACCAGATTCGGGACACCCATCCAAATCCGATGGGTTGGCTCCTATCGTTGTTCCCAAGGTCGATTCTCCCGACAATTCAATGTCGGTTGCATTGACACAGGTATCGGAACCTCCTGGAATGAACTCTTCCAAGGAAATATCAAACACCGCAGATTCGGAACTTTGGACAAACAGGTAATAGTATTCACCGGCTTGCGAGAACCATTGGGATGTCACTTTTTGGTTCCCAGCTGTACATACCAAAGAAACAAACTCCGTACAACTCCTGGCACTGCAGCCCAAGTTTCCATCGAAAACGATGATGCGAGACTGAATCTCGTCATCCTCTTCGCATGTGAGTCCCGTTATCTGGGCGATCATCAACTCTCCCGTTCCTTCTACCAAATACCAAACCCCTGGATGATCAAGCATCTCGGAACATACTGTTGGTTCCACAAGTAGACACGCATCGACGGTGCTCCCTTGCATGGAAGTGCCCAAGTCCAAGGTGGCTGCATGTTCACATATTCCATTGAAAGGGGCCGGCAAAAGGTTCAGAAAAAAATCACCAACGGAAAGGTCTTGTTGGCCCTGGACTGTAAGGAAATAGGTACTGCCCACTTCCGCCATAAACGTGGAATTTTGTGTTAGCCATGGGTCATCGGAAGGACCTACTGTGGCGAGGCAACTTAGATCCGAACAATCATTTCCTTGAAAAACAGACAATGCCAGAGGAAATGAGGGGAATTCCGTTGACTCACTAATGGCTGATGCGCATATCAGTGACCCGTCCCCTTCCAGTTGATACCAAGCACTGGCAGAGGAGAGCGAAGTGTCATCTGTACATGTTGCTGGTTGTTCATTGAGTTGCATATCACGGGTCGATCCAAAGACAGGCGTTTCTGACGTAATCACCAAAGCAGCCTCGGTGCAACTATCATTCTCATTCAAGAGACTCAACGACAACGATACCTGACCTGCGCTGGATTCCTGTGTCCCTTGGATAACAATGAAATACCGCGTGCCAGTTTCAGCCTTCCAGGCGACTGCTCCATGATTTTCACATAATCTATCAGATCCTGCCACGCACTGTAGGCTTTGGCAGGAACCACTGAAAACCAACATTTTTGTGTCGTCAACACCCGTCGCATCGCCACAAGTTGATAAGCTTAGGAGATTGTCTGTACCATCCAAAAAGTACCATAGCGTGTGTCCCGCGCCCTGTTCTACCTCACATGTACTATCCAACCTAGCTCTGGTATCGGCTTGTATCTCACCCAACACAGGAAATTCGTCAACTGTCGATATCTCGATCGCTCTGGAACAACGATCATTGATTTTGAGATCGTCACTTGTCTTATCACCCCGAGAGACAACCACTATCGAAGCGGCGACAACCGCCGCGACCATGCATATGAATATACAGCAATAGAACATCCAATGGGAGGGTGGATCATCGTAATCAGAAACCATCTTACTTTCCGTGGTTGTTGCTGCCATCAATCGCGCCTCTGCCTCTCGTACTGCTTCTCGGCGTCGAAGCTCTCGTTGATGAGCAGCCATCTCCTTCTCATGTGTGATTGCATATTCTCCTAGAGGAATGGTGTTGCCATGGGGGTGAACGTGATCGTCAAAACCATGATGCACTGGTGACAACCCCACCCCTTCGGTGTCGTTCGTGCTGCTCGATGATGTCGCAATATCTAGATCAGCTGCATAAGAGTTGGATGCGGGTGTTACTTGACTGGAGCTTGTACTTGTAGGAGATAGGGACTCTTGTTGCGCAGTCTTTGTCGGTTTCAAATAGTTTGAAGCATAGTTGAAGTGATCTTCACCTGCGTCACTAAAGTCATCTTGTGAGACAGACATTGGGTTGGTTTTCCCGTCAACAATGTATTCGTATTTGGATGTATGCGACATTGGAGTGCTTTGAGCAGTCACCTCCTGCTTTGGAACAGTTGGATGATAGTACACCTTTGCGGAGGACCGTCCGCCTGGGGGCAAAGACGAAGGGTTTGCATCGGCATAATCATAAGATGACTCTCCCAGCTCAAGCTGAGAGCGCGCCGTTTCAGGATTGGAATAGGTAGAACCCACACCATTTGCGTCACTGACTTGACTCGTTGGAGAAGCACCAAAAGAGTTTCGAGGCATGGGAGGTACATCGACAAGAGGAATACTTGTCCCTGAAGAGTTTGATGACCCGATATAGCCGTCAGAATTGATGGAGGGTTGTGATATCAAATGAGCTTGATGCGCAGGAGACAGATGAAGGAAATTGGAAGCAGCCATTGGAGTCAGGGCTGCCCCACCACCTTTGGGTAGGTCTTCAATAACCTCGCCATCATCATCATCATCATCATCATCATGTTCGGGAACAGGTTCATTACCTACGTCCACGGTCAGGTTGGTTGTTCCTGCAATAGGTGCTCGATTACGATTTGCCTGGGCAGCACCATGAAGAAAATTCGGATATTGCTTGACAGCCGCGTGTTTGTGATTCTTTCGAGGAGGACTCGGGGCAGCATCGACATCGCGGTCTGGTGAGTTTGGTTTGTTCTTGACAGCAAGTAGGGTCAATTCTTCGTTGGGGGAAAGGTGTGGATCTTCATTTGATTCCTGACCTGTGATAACTGTGAGCGCTGGTTTTCGTTGCGTCAATTTTTGAGATGGTTTCACTGTCTTTTCTTCCGTCGAAGAGTCACGCAGGAGAGAGTCCGCACTCATGGACCCCAGAAGAGATGGTGGCGTAATTTTGGATGGGCGTTTGGGGTAGAGAGGAGTGGTTTCTAAATCTTGTATCAGAGAATCCTCATCGCTGCTCAGAGTACTTGGGTTGGTAGATCCCAGATCGGACGTTGTTTCTGGAAGTTCTCTGGGAGGATCTTCAGGATGTGCCTGATCTGGGCCATCTTGGCCGTCGGATTTCCCCAGTTTCGAGTCCTGTGGCGACATTGGTTGTTTATCGGTTGTTGTGTCCTCCATTGCGTTTATTCTTACTATTCCAGGAGCTAGATTACCACCGAATCGTTGCAGTAGTGCACTGTATTCGTGGTCTGGGAGCCTTGCGCTGAAAACAGCTTCACGCAACTCTGATTCAAGGTTGGCACGACAGGCAAATAATGACGAGGCCACATGAATAGGAGGTTACATATGTATATGTATATATGTATGCATATGACATATGGAATGCTACAGAATTCTGAGTTGTGGCCTGGTGCGCCGTACTTTACGTACACTTGGTAGGGCTGGGCATCACTCCGTATGAAACCCGAAATTTCACCTAAAAGTGCCCCAACTCCGAGTTACGATCAATGAGGACGATCTCCTCCTGCCGACATAAAAAATTCTTTTCACGACGACGGAATCACAGCAAAATGGTGTTCCGAACAGCATGCATCTCTACCTTTCTTTTCTTTGCTTGGATCCAAGAAACTTCTTCATCCTGGATTGACCCTGATACCCCCCAAGAGGCCCGCAAGATCAAACCCTTGTCTATCGGTGACGAGAGGGAATATGATTTGGTGTTCTCTGACGAGTTCAATGTTCCTGACCGGACCTTCCGGGATGGAGATGACCCTCGTTGGACAGCCTTGGACAAGAACGACTTTACCAATAACGCTTTGCACTATTACAGTCCTGATGCTGCCACGACTTCTAATGGAAGTCTTCAAATCACTCTAGACATTGAGCCTAGGGATGAATTGTCTACATTTGCGGATCCAGAAAGCAAAGAGTTTAAATCCGGAATGTTGCAGAGTTGGAACAAATTTTGTTTCACAGGAGGAATTATTGAATATGAAGTCAAATTGCCAAAGTCTCCAAAGGTTGCAGGCTTGTGGCCTGCCATCTGGATGATGGGAAATTTGGGACGAGCCACGTTTGTCAATTCGACCGAGGACATGTGGCCGTTCTCGACCAACGTTTGTGATAAACGTACCAAGCACAGCCAACTTGTCAACTCTTGTTGGAATCGAGATGAGGAAGAAGGTATGCCTTGGGGTCGAGGCAGAGGTGCTCCTGAGATTGACCTTTTGGAGGTCATGATGATGGACGAATATTTTGTGAGCCCTGTGCTTTCGACCTCGCTTCAGGTGGCTCCTGGTGTGCCTGATTCCCAGAGACCTCTTCTTGGCCGAGAGCCCACTGAGGTAAGATATCCATTGAGAGATCCTATTTATTGTGAATCACTTTCAAGTACAATACACTCACATACTACTGCTTTCGCATTTTTCTTTCCATTTCAGAATGAGACCTGGTATTCTCCGGACTTTGGCGAAAATGTCACCAGAAACACCTACTTCTATGGCACTGTTTCTTTTCCATTTGATAAGACTAAAAAGCCCTACAGGACGGATTCCATTTCTGCCAACATGGCGGTAAGCGATGATTTCTATGAAAACTTCAAAAAATTCCGACTGGAGTGGGAGCCCCCAACGGAATCTGGGGAAGGAGGTTACATCAAGTGGTTTGTTGATGGACATTTGACCACGGCAGTATACGGCGATGATCTTCAAAAAACATCCCAAACTGAGATCCCCAGTGAGCCTATGTATCTGGTGATGAACTTGGCTGTTTCCAAGGATTGGGGATTTCCAGACGCCTACTTCAAAAATTGCCCAAAGAAATGCTGGAGCTGCTTAGACCCTGAGTGCGCCTGTGCCCTCCCCAAGGGTTTCTGTGAGAACATGCCCACTTCTCTAGACATTGATTCTGTCCGTGTTTATCAACCAAGAATGGAGAATAAATACACCCTGAGTTGCTCCCCTCCCAGCCGCCCAACCAAGGAGTACATCTTGGCTCACGAAAGTTTCTACAAGAGGGAGGAAGATGAGCATGCTCTAAAGGATATTCAACGGGGAGGGGGTGCTTGTGACACAGATGTGGATTGCGGAACCTCTGCACGAGGAATTTGCAGTGCCGCCCAAATGTGTCTATGCGAAAGCGGCTGGACGGGTCCAAACTGCTTGGCGGCCGATGCGGGGATCTCTGATTTTGCTGAGATTCATGTTGAGAAGCACTATTCTCACTCCATGGCACAGTGGTTGGTTATTGGATCTCTGTGTTTGTGTGTATTGTTCGTGTTCCAATGGAACACCGCACTCTGGGGGAAGCCGGACAAAAACATGTACAAGCTCATTTCTTCGGCAGTGTCCAAGCAAGATTCCACGTCAACGTCAGACGATGGCAAGCAAGAGGACTGCTATTCTTCATATCAAAACAACATGGTGCAGCCTTAATGAATGGATGGCTACAATCTTCTGAAACGGTAAATTAATGTTTTGCTCTACTAGTGTTTAGCCTACTGGCAAGGAGAAAGAGGAGGTACTAGCTAGCGTAGTAATCAAGTAGAGTCCCAATGCTATCCTACCAGCGGTTGTGTTTGGGCCGAGCTTTTTACGACGTTGCCCTCCATAAATTCTAATTTCTGTACGATGGTTAGTTCAACGTGTTTGATACCGATTAGTTTCGCTAATTTATCCAATTTTTCGGCGGGCACTTCAAAAAGCATAGAGGGATTTGGAAACTGTGTCAATTCAATGCAGGTTGGATTGGTGCGTGTAAACGCGCACTGACAGCAAATTCGGGTCTGTTACCTTAGACTTCGCGATCGTCTCATCTCATCCTTAAGTGGCGAGCAACCATCGCTTGCCTTGACATTGTGACCACATTTTGTTGGTTTGTGAATTAGTGCAACATTCGTACGAACTATTGAAAGCGTTCCTTGGTGCGCCAAGTGTTACAGTGTTCCTGGACAACAGCAAGGCAAAGACTTGGCAACAAACAATGAACTACCATGACAATCAGAGGTATGAGCAGGAGTCTCTGTTTTCGGTGCGGTTTGCACCCTACGCAGAATTGTATGAGTATGAAACCAATGAGAACCCAAAAGAACTATGGTACAACGTGAGTCTCCTTGAAGTTCATGCTTTGGTTGTTGTTGTTGTATCAGCCATAGCTTTCTCACTGTGTTGTATCGCCAGTCTCAAGAGTATAGTCGATTTGAGGTCAATCGAAGAATTGATGTAATGGCGTTCACTCTGGTGGAAGGGGATGCGTCGCGATTGGACTCCAGTATCCATTGCATCAGGGGTTTGGAAGGCAGTGTATCGGAGTACTTTGCATCTCAAGTCTTAAGGAGACGTGCTCGTGTCCTTCGAGCAGTGGTTGGGGAGCAGTCTAGACAAATAGCTGCGGGGGTGGTGGACCCATCACGCTTGGCATACGCCTACTCGAGGCATACGGGCGATTGCCGTGTTGAAGCACGTGAGCGGGCTAGTATGGATGCCCTGGCTGTCAAGAAGATTGATGAGGTTGATGGTAAGGGAGGGTATTCTTTGTTCAACGCCCCTGTGGACCCTATGTGCTCGACTTTGAGCCCAATGGTGGGACGATCCATCGGATCCATTGGGGCGTTGCTGCGGCAGTTTACCAGCGTTCTTTCTCCAAGACGCCATTGAAAGGATTTTATTCTTCACGAATGATACATGATACACGATGAGAACAAGCTCGCTCACACGTACTACTACTTTTTGGTCATGGTGCATGGTACTGTGCTCCTTGACCTATATTTTCGGTCACTTCAGGCCGTTTATCTTGATGCTATGATAGTCCATTTGTAATTTGATAGGGGAATTATGTTAACCATTTTGCTACGGATCCTTTGCTTTCGGACGATACTAGCTAGAGTGTAGATGTGTCACGTGGGAAGGAGGGTACTACAATAGGATGACTAGACTCTAGGAAGGAGCGAAGGCTCTCCTTTGTTTGTTCCTAGTGCTCCCTCCGTTCTGATACTAATAGGAAGGCGAGTGTCGCCTACTATATTCCCCGTCCAAACTACAACTATCGCTAAGATAAGAAACTGACACCACTACCAATGAAAGTCAAGAGTCTAGTATTTAATTTCTTGCTTCAGCAAGGTGGCCGCGTACATCAAGGGGTCCACTGTGACCGCTTGTATTCCATTTAAGCAGAGGCACCTCCCACTTGAGCAATCAACTCATCCCGGCGATTGCGAGCTTGCTCATTGTAGTAGCGTGCGGTCTTGTAGGAGCTTCCAATTCCTCCCTCACGTCCCTTGAAGTAGGAGTTGACGCAGGTGAAACTGTTGAAGGCCCGAGGGCGGCTCTCGTGTCCTAGGTAGTAAGCATGGGTGAAAGTTTGTGTGCGATTGAATTCATCCACTTGCTTTTGCGAGTCAATAGATCCCCTGCACACAGCATCGAATATTAGTTGTAGATCATCAACAGAAATGTGAGAAACAACAAGGGTCAAGACGAGGTTCGTTTGTGTCCAACGAGTCAACTTACTCGGCAACACGCTCAGCCATCCGTCCAATGCGGGAGGCCTCCGATTCTTGCATTGTCTTGAAAACACTTCCAAACACCATTTTGAATTGTTGTCTTTCTGAGACTTGTTTGGTAAATTGTCGGTCCGGTTCGTTCCGCCGAATGGAGTGGCAACGTGCTCAACAGCAGCAGCAGCGGAGTCCTTCGCGGGCTGCAGCACGACGGGGGCGCGATCTTCGCCCGCGGAGTTCAACCCTCGACCCAAGTGATCAACTCTTCCAATCGAACGCTGCGCTGCAATACAAATTTCAAATTACTTATTTGTTTCTGGAAATTGGAGGTTTGGAATAAGGAAACGTCCGTGTTGTCACGCTCTCCGTATTATTTACAGCAGCATGGCGCATGTTCCCCCGCGTAGCCATTGGCCGGCCAGCATCTTTTCTATGTATCATGTCGGTATCGTGTCCACCTCATCGCCAACCCCATGAAAATGAACACACTATGTCACAATTTCATTTTGAGCGATCCCAAGTTTCGAGTGGCGATTCCGGTCGGATCAAATTCTCACACCACTACCACTCCATCCACTGAAGTCAATTGTCTCAATCCTTTTCTTCCTCTGATAACTGCCTGTTAAGATACCTCCTTGGTTAGAAGTTCAGCAAACAGACAATGGAAAATGCAGATGAATCTCCGGCATTTGTCCTGGCTGTCGGTGCCATGGTCGATCAGTGCTACCAATGTGATCTTGAGCATTCCCTGGAAGCCTTCCGTCAACTTAATTTCAACTACTCTGAAGGTTCTAAAGAAAAATCTGCTACGAATCAACTAGCCAACGAACCTGCAGCGAAGACCACCTTGTTGGACGAGGCACTTGACGACGATGATGATGAATCGCAGGGGTCCGAAGAAACCGAACAAGACACTTTGGAAGGTGCCGAAATTACCGTCAAGGACAACGCCAAGTTCAAGTTGGAATGCCCAGTGTCTCCATTGTCTGGTGTCAAAACTTTGATAAGCGCTCCAACCTTGGATTTGGATGTGTTTGACGAGCGCGACGAAGAAGCTCTGGAAGGCATCGATGACGACTACATGGATGCCAAGACTCCTCGAGGATTCACTCCAACTCTAGCTGATGTGGACTACATTTACAGAGTTGTCTTTGGATTTACTAGTCATTTTGACCCCAAGGTGGAGGCCTCGAACACCGAGGCTGACGATGATTCTGCCCTGACCGAGCTTCTTTCCATCCGTTCCAAAAGTGAACTAGAAGATGGAGATGAGAGCACGGCAAAATCCCAAACCTCCAGAGCTGTGTATACTTCAGGGAACATTAAGCGAATTCTTGAAGAATTCAGAAAGGAAGCCAACAAGAATGAAGTAGAGCCCATCATGGAAGAGCTTCCCATGGAAACCAGGAAGCCTATCAAGAACCCATGGGCGCGATTGTCTACTGCTATTTCAAAAATGAAGAAGCGAAATTTGGATCATGATGCTGAGATAGACAGCAGGCCCATTCATGCAGCTTCTAAAGCTTTTGTCAACAAGAAGGAAACTGTGCGCAAGCCCAACGGCAAATCCAACCAAGAAGTATCCAAGGCAAATGGATCCAAGAGGGTAGTTGCGGGCAAGCCTGACAGCAAACACATCCAAGCAGTATCCAAGGTCAATGTTACCAAGAAGACAATTGCAAGCAAACAGCAAGGGACTCCCATCCAAGAAGTGTCCAAGGAAGTTGTTGTCAAGAAGGAAAATGTGGATAAGCCTCCTGCCAATGAAAGCGCTCAAGAAGCGTCAAAGGTGGCAAAGGAGGAAACTACAAGCAAGCCTGACGATGAGCTTATCCAAGGAGTAACCAAGGCTATTGCTGCCATGAAGGAAGCTGCGGACAAAAAAGAGTCTTCCCCTGTGGAATGCCGAGATGTTGACGATGCTGGCGATGCTGCCTCAATTGATACAAAGGAACTCAATGACTTATTTGAGGACGAGGAACAAGCACCGGTCCGAGACGAGGCTCCTGAGGAGGAAGGGCATGAAGTGGTTGCCCCTGCTACGGAAGGTGGTGTCACCAAACGAAGGAACCGCCTTGCCAATTACATCAGGCGACTCCGAGGCAAAAACGCCATGCAAGTGGTTGTTCAGGACTTGCCCCAAAGCGATATCTCGAAGCAGCAAACACCACTTGCATCGAGCCAATCTGTGGACGCAAAGTCTGTCCAGAGCCAACGGGTTGAAGAAGTTCCTTCGAACTTTGGTGTTGAAAGAATACTGGACGACCTTCCCAAACTAACGTACACCCTGGAAAACGACACAGTTGAACCTGCTAGTGTTGTTGAAACTATTGAAGCGTTGGAAGAGGAGGATGCCGAAGTTCCAGATAGGTACACTCCCCGAAATGCACAACCTGAACCTGTCATGTCAGTTGAACCGGTGAAAACAGTGGAGTTCGAGGAGCCTGTACAATCTATTTCTTCCGTCGAACCTGCGGAGAGTGTGCAACTCAATGAACAGCCCATGGAGGAGCAACCTGTCCCCGAAGATCAGGAGTTTTTTGCTTCCACTTTGGACACTGTCACGGCCAGTACAGTTGATGAGGAAGACTTCACTCCCAAACGAAAGAATGCCATTGTGAACTACGTTAAGAGGCTCCGAGGCAAGGACAAGCATGCCCTCAAGGAGGTTGTGGAGGACTTTGAACGGAACGAACGCAAATACCTCAAGAAGATTGCCGGTAAATTCAAAAACTTTCAGTTTGACAGTGAGCAACGATTGCGCAAGATATTGGCCAAACTACGAAAGGCACAATTGAAGCGGTTGTCGATCGTCATTGCCACCTATATTGAGAAACAAACTGCGGTTCCGATTTACAGTCCAAGACATGGAGTAAACACCGACTGGCAAGCAGCTCCCTGGAATAAACCAATTTTGGCATTGACTGCCGAGTAAGGGTCAAAGTCACCTTTGAGACAATGTTTTGGTTGACTCATCATTTGCACCGGGATATCTCGCTATGTTCAGCATTCAAAATTCCTTAACTACATAAATGTAACAATATTGTGAAACCGGAAATAATAATAAAAGACGTCATGTAAAGATTGAGACTGCATTTTTATCGCAACTCCACAGGGAGCTTAGTGCTGATCTGATCGCGGAGCTCCTCTTGCAGGACATCAATTTCCTCATTGGTCAAGGATCGATCCATGGAGCGGTAGGTAACGCGGTAGCAATGCGACTCCCTGTTTGTCTTTGGATGAGTGAACTGATCGACCAACTCCACTTGTTCCACCAAGTCGCCAGCCACTTGACGGGTCAAATCCAAGACTTCGTTGACATGGAACTTGTCAGTGTCGTCGATCCAGAAACTGACGTCCTTGAAGCATGGAGGGTACTTGGAGTATGGCTGGAACTTGGTATCCATACCACTCTTTTCGAACTGACTCCAGAATCGTTTATCCTTACTCCAAAAGAGACGAATATCGGGGATTTCAAAAAGCACCATGGCCAATCGCTCCAATCCCAGGCCGAACGCCCAGGCCTTTTTGTCAGGATGTCCTCCCTCTTGCAAAATCTTGGGTTGGACGACTCCGCAACCCAAAACTTCCATCCAGTCACCATTGTACTTGATTTCTAGTTCAGCTGAAGGGTGTGTGAAAGGAAAGTACTCATCTACCCATGGGCATTCGACAGGACCAAAGAGATGACGAGCCAATCCTTCCAAAGTGTGTTGGAGATCCTGAAGGACTTCTTCGTCGGTAAGGATCTTTCCAGCATTGGCTTCTTCTGTGAAAACCTTGACTCCCTCCATTTGATGGAAAATGGGATAATGCGATCGATCAATATCATCCCTTCGGTAGACATCACCAGTGCACAAGAATTGTGTGTAACCAGCCTGGAGCAGCTCCACTTGGTGGGCGGATGTGTGAGTGCGGAGGCAAGTAACACCATTATCCAAATAGTAAGTGTCACTTCGACTGCGACTGACGTGATCTGGTGGGATGAGAAGGGAATCAAAGTTACTGGATGTGGCGACAATAGGGTTAAGGGAATCTTTGGCAGCAAAGGTGGAGCCAAAGTAGTCCTCAATTCGATGCTTGACCAGTTGGAGGGGATGGGGGGCAACTTGATAAAGCTTTGGCTCATCGCTCATGACACGCTCGGCAATGTGGGAAGGAATGATGCAGTCCGGGCTGTTCAAATCAATTTGGGTGGTGGTGGTAGCAAAGGATCGCAGCATCGCTCGCTTGGTGAATCCCATCGACGAAGCCAATCGCAATCCAGAGAAAGCAGAAGCCGAAGTGTGGAGACACAACAAACCTAACGTAGACCGAGACATGTTCAAGTACCGTTATGAGTAGGGGCGAGTATTGTACGAGTGCAGGTTGTTGTTGTTGTTTGACAGGGGTCGATAAGGTGATGGAGGTTCGCTCTTCGATGCCAACGACGACATTAAAATAATATAGGAAGAAACTTGCAAAAGATCCTGACCATCAACCTTTTTCACCAACCTCGTGATGACACGTGGAATTCGATGGCAGGAGCAAATAATGTACGTACCTATGTAGCATACCATACGTGGACCTTCCAATCGCAACCTGCACCAATGGCAGTACGAGGTACAAAATGCCATCAACACCATCATCCACATTCCCATCCGTAATAACAACAGCCGAGACATTTCAAATGACACAGTCCAATAGATCTACAACATCTTCACATCAACTTGTCCTTGTTTGGGTTTGCCTCCTACTTGGCCCTGCGGTCTTTTCTTACTTTCATTTCGCCGATTGGTTTGCGATCTCCCACTGTCAACTCTGGAGAATTGATGCGTCGGTGACACTTGCTTGCAACCACCGACAACGATCCAAGGACGATTTACTCTATACTCCCTACACTTCCAACTTGCCTCCTTCTATTGTTCAATTGTCCAAATTTTTGGAGTCCAGCAGAAAAGTCTCAGTATCTACACCACCCAATCAAGGTGGATCTCGATGGAATGGATCCGTCTGGGTAGATGCCGATGGCAAGCAACAATCTGCTGCTCTTATTCAAGTGGTACCGAATTCTGACAACATCCTCTCGACAGGCAGTCATCCATCTCTCCAACAACAACAAGGTACTAACAACCTATCTTCACGTGTATTCCAGAAAACCAGTACTACTACTAGGCGGACCATCCTTCCATTGACCACATCCCTCTTGCTTCTCCTGCAGCTTTTCATATTCTACTATTTGTGGAAATACCGCATCGACGCCAATATTGTGACACTAAACGGAAAGATTGTGCAAGACTTTGGACGTAGTCTTTCTGGTCACTTGTCGCATTTTGAACCCTGGCATTTGGGATTGAACATTATGACCTTGTGGAATTTGGGTGGGGCTCTCGAACAGTACTTGTTGGATGGATCCTCCATTTCGTTGCTATTGTATACCGTTTCCTTCTTACCTCTGACGACACTAGTGGTGATTGCCTTGGTACAATTCAAGAATCGGATTCAACCACAACGAGGGAGTGGAAACACTGGAACGAATTTTCCTTCCATGGTGGGTTTCTCGGGAATTTTGTTTGCTTGGTCGGTGGTGGCGACGTTGGAACAAGGCCGATCCTGTCCAGTGTTCTTTCTGCCAAATTTGTGTTTCCCAACCATTCACCTTGGGTTGGGGTTTCATGTTAGCCTGGGTCCGTTGGTGCAGCTTGTCATGTTGCAAGTGATTCTCCCTCGGGTGAGCTTTTTGGGTCATTTGGCTGGAATTGTCGTCGAATTCCTTTGGCATTGGAAATTAATACCGCCTCTGGAATTGCTACAACCTGCTATTTTATATCCTTTCCTTTGGCTCATTGCAAAGCGATTGCCTTGGTGCAAGAAATTTGCCCTGGCTTTCTCGGAATCGTCCAACAGTTCTACTGGCTACACGACAAGAGGTTCCAGACTGGGAGGTGACGTGTCCTTGGGATATTCCAAATTGTCTCTTCTCCGATATATTCTGTTTTTCCACGGTATTGTACTGTGGAGATCTGTGGGAACGATGAGTGACTTGGTGTGGTCTCAGTTGCTACAGCTTGTCATGCTTTCTATCTACTTGCTCGACGTATCACATCAGCAACAATCGGGCGACATGCGTGTGGATGAAATGGGAAGGGGCTACTTGTCAATGACGTTTGTGTGGTTGCTAACAGATGGTTTGACATTAGGGTGTTGGTGGTTTACAAGATCCATTTGGTCGGGTGTGTCTTTTACCATCACTCTGCTCTTGCTTCGAATGGGGTTGACCTTGAGTTCCAATCTTATCGTTTGCTACATACTGTACAATTCAAATGCGATCTCAACTGGTGATGGACCTTGGCATTTAATTCTGGAACCTTTTGTATCTATGTACCATCCTATTGGTAACACCGTGAGTCATTGGGCATCGATAGCCACGACAAGGCCAAGGATGACACCTGAAGGGTCACCAGCAGCGACAGATTCTGTATCTTCTCGCCGCGGTGAAGTCTCGGTTCTTGTGTAGATGCAACGCTTACATCCACAATCTTTTGCCTTGTGAACGTTTGACAGTCCAGCCATTCCGTGTCACGCACGAAGAGGAAGAGTTCCATCCGGACGACAATGCTAGAGCAAGGGATGCATCATCCACAATCAGGCAAACGGAGAAGCAAAGTTTGCATTCCTCAAACTGTCAGACAGTGATGATGGGCGGAATGGAACATGTACAGCCGATTGCTTGTACAGTGGAGGGAAGTTTTGGCCCCGTGGCAAAACCAATTGATCTGCACAATTCGTTGTTCTAACACATTTGGAATGAGAACTACAACTAATGTATATGAAACACTACGGAAGCAACAACCATTGGCCCACGGGAGTGCGCCCTGACCGACCGCAGTCGGCCAGAATTTGTTTAGTTTACCAGATCTACCGCTCACCTT
>WXVQ01000139.1:10019-53422 GCA_013372465.1 Nitzschia sp. Nitz4
TTCGTTCGAGCGACCAACCAATGCCAGATACTTATCAGTGAACTCTTGAACCCTACCCCGGATATTCCAGAGAACGACATTACGATTAAGCCATGCATAAATGTTTAATCAAGATATGAGTAAATGTATAAAATGCTATGTGAACGGAATACAATGCGACACCCGTCAAGAATATACAATGGGTTGGGTGGCCATAATAATATATGAGCCAATCAAAGTGGGGTGTTCTGGGAAAACTGCACATCTGCATTCACTCGTCGCTCGGCGGTGGTCTATGGGGAAAAGGGGTAGAACTTCTTCTTGTTGACGCCAGAGGACCACATCCCATTTTCGCCTTCCTCGTTCACTCTTTTGGGTAGTGGTTCTCAATCATCTTGTAAGGGATACAGTGTCTGAACCCCATAGTTTCAGAACATCTTATTGCAGTGTATTTGGGTGAACGGCGGAGAGTCATGAACTAAATGGCAGAGATGGAATTATTTGAGCCGTATAGCAGCGTCCAGGATTTCGACAAGCACCGATGGGACGGCGACGGCGACGGCGACGGCGACGAATTGGGTGAAGAGGATTACTCCAGTCCCTATGAAGAAGAAAAACAGGGGAATGGTCGGGGAAACCCTCCTCTACCACCGGTAGACCCAGCCCTCAAACGCAAAAAGTCTCTGAATTCCGAACCTGCAACATCTGTGACTGCTCCCATGTCTGAGCCCAATGAATCGTTTTCCTTTGAAATCAATCTCCCCCCAGGTGTGGACGTCAGTCCACTTTCATGCAAAGAGAGTGTCATTGCCGCGATGATGTCTCGCTCGGTCGATCGAGCTCTCGAGGCGGAGCCTCCCCTCACACAAGTGCACACATCCAACCGAGAGAGTGATCGTTCCTCGCGGAAACTGCACCATCATCATCATTCCGATGACCGACGAAGGAGGGCATTGAAAAGTGAAAATACAGAAGTAAGTGATGATCGAAAATCACAGGGAAGTGGGGACCGGAGGTCGCATGACCGCGAACGAAGGAGAGGTTCGTCCAGAGAAAGGACAACCTCTCGGGGGACATCTATGGATCCAACCAAAGATCGACGGAGAGGGTCATCTCGAGAGAGATCATCCACACGGGGGTACTCCGTTGGACCAGGGGATGGACACCGAAGAAGGGGGTCGTCTCGGGATCGACTGTCGTCGCGGGCCACGTCGGTGGAACCCACCGGAAGTCGGCGGCGAGGGTCTTCGCGAGAACGGCTTTCATCAAGGGGAACGTCGGTAGATCCGAGTAGTGACAGAGAACGACGAAGGCATTTGCGAGAATCTCGGGGACATTCGGTAACGAGGTCTCATGAGAAGCGAGACAAATCGAGGGAACGATCACCCAAGCGAGAACCCAGTTCGAGTGACCGGCATCGATCGAGATCCAAGTCTACGACTCGATCCAAAGACACCAGTCGAACATCGGCTTCCAAAAAAGTGCACATCATGGAAGAAATTGTAGAAGACGCCAGTCAACGCCGACGCCGCAGTCCGTCCAGGTCGCGGACGAGATCCGAATCGAGACCTCGGCAAAGATCGCGATCTCGGGGACCCTCCGGAAGTGGGGATCGGGAAGGCTCAATACGATCTCGTTCCAAGTCACGTGTGCGAGAGAGTTCCTCAAGGAACTTGAGCAGTGGGGGGTTGGACAATGATTTCGTGGAACAACGTCCTCGATCTCCTCGACGCAAGGCATCATTGGAAGTGGTGCTGGAAGGCCCGGAATCAACCCCCGAGCCGAAAGCACGAGCTGCACAAACATCGTTCCTAAAACAACTCTTGGGGAAGGAAGAGCCCAAGAAACCAGAGGCTGCGACGCAACCTCCACCACAAACATTGCCCCTCCATGAGGAAGAACCTCGCCGTCCCAGGTCGTCCAAATGGGCTGGTCTCCGAAAAGAAGCAGAACTGGTATCAGACAGCAAAAGGCGGACAACGCGAAGACGTGCACGCAGAACTGAAAAGGCCGTGGAGCAATCACAGTCTGAATCAGCTCCGGTAGATGCCTGCACAACTCAACCCAAGCTCAAGATCCCTGTAACACATGTAACCAAGTCGCCCGCTCAACCTCCAAAATCGTTTGCCAATTTCGGAGACATTGGAAATGATAGCTTTTTCAATCCAACGAATGATGACAGTGGGAATATTGCCAAACCCAAATCGGAAATTTTTGAATTTGATGATGATGATTTTGATCAGAAGCGTCCATCCTCTTCCAAATGGGCTGCGCTTCGACATGGAATGGAATTCATTTCGGAAACAAAGAAACGAAGTAGCTCGCGCCGCCTTCAGGGGGGAACGGCTGATAATCAAGTGGCCGAGCCTTTGGCTAGGAAGGATTCTGCTGGCAGATCCTCGACACCGTTGTCTCATGCACGGAGTGCTACCAGTGGTGCTACTTCAAATATGACACCGGACGAAAAATTGAACAAAACGTTGGACAGTTATATGACTACTGAGCAGGATGGAGAACCGTCTGTCATATCCCATGCTGACGACACTTCAAGCACGTTGTCCAAGGTAAAGATGTTGATAGGTAACACAAAGCAAAAGACAAGGGCCAGTAGGAGTCGACGAGCTGCAATGAAGGAGTCCGCAGAAGCATCCGTAGGGTCACACGAAGCTCCCAACAAGCAGGTGCAACCCAAGATGCAATCCGTGGTTCTCGGCCACAGTAATTCGTCAGACAAGAGCTCCAACGTCAATCGCCTGAAGTTGGCGGCTGAATTGGCAAAGGAGAAACGAAGGAGAAAAGAAGAAAGTCAATCGCGGCAAAAGAGTTTGGAGGATACATCTGGTCATACACATCCTTCAACTGCATCCAAGCCTACTGAGAGTGCCCCACCTCCTCCTCCTGCCGAGTCCCCCAGAGCCGGTACACCTCAAGCGGCTGCTATCACCACCCGCCGACGAGCACGAAGATCGGAAGATACATCCGAAGCCCAACCTAAGTCTACGAAATGGGCGGGACTTCGATCGGCTAGTGCATTTATCAATCAAACCAAGGAACGTGTTGCTAAAGCGAGGTCTTCCAGGAATTTGACAGTCGACGTCGATGACAAAATTTCACCTCCACCATCACCGGAAGCTGCTACCAAAAAGCCTGCTTCGACCAAATGGAAGGATTTGGCGGCTCGTGTGAGTACAGGTCCTACCGAGACGGGACGCCGTCGGCGCCATGCAAACAGGGAACAACCACAAGCAGGAGAGTCTTCTCCTGTCAAGCCGAAGTCGACGTGGGAAGCCTTGTCGTTCAAAGCCCGAAGCAATGATGTCAAGAGTCCATTGGAACCAAAGCCTAAAGTTTCCAAGTGGAAAACATTGAAAAATGCCCGCGATTTCATTGCCAATACGGGTCGATATTCCGAACAACGAACACGTCTCATCGACGACAATGAGTAGACGCTATCCTGCCGTGATGTCCTTCTGTAACTATGGTAACAATAATAGTATTAAGAACAATAGACAAGTCGTTTGTGGGAAATCGTTCTCCTTTTTATGGTGTGTTATTTACGTGGTATCCATTCATGCGTTCCGAAGCTTGGACGAAACTGTCGGCCCGATATCCTGCCACAAGCGGTCGCAACTCACCCGAGCCACTCATTTCAGGATCCAACAATGACGCTACAGCCACTCTCATATCTACAACATCCATGCATCCCGGCCAAACTTCTCGCCAAGCGGTACGCATTTGACTACTTAGTTCAGGGTGATTGTTTTGGAAATCAAGCTATAACAGAGAAAAGAATGAGTGTCGGTTCCAGGGACAAGCCCCAAAATCATCATTTTCCAGTCAATGTACGTACCGGTGAAGCAGCAAAACTAACAATCACTGCATTCACAGAACTGCTGATAATACCAAAGAGCACACTGGATACCACAAGACCGACCATTCCTCCGACACTGTAAAACGAATATTGGTAACGTCACATGAGTTCCCAGCATCCCAAAACCATGAAACCATTTCCGTGTTCCACCCCTCTTGCCATACGTACATGAACGATGTAACTACTGGTTCATCAAAGGAGGTCAACTTGAGTGTCTCAATGCTTTCCAAACCATGTGCAAAGACTCCCGTCACACCACCAATGACCAACGTAATTAACAAGAGGACATTGGGTACCAAATCATCCGACACAATGGTCGTCCAACCTCGTTTTTCAAACAACTCCGTGGCATGCAAACCGGCGTCCATGAGATTGTATCCATACAAACCCACATAGGTGAATCCCCACGGATTGAATCGGTAGACAAGGTAATCAACGCAGGAAGCCAAAGCGGACTGAAAGAAATAGAGACATTCGTGGAGACAAAGGAGAGAGGAGCCCTCCTCACTGGGACGGAATAGAGCCGACAATTGGCGGAGCACGCGAACGGGTCCGACCAACAAACTACCAAAACAAATAGATCCCAAAGAATAGAAACAAGAGCTGAAGAAGGATCGACCCAACTCTTGACTTCCTGTGGTTATTCGTACTTCCTCAGGGGAAGACCACCAACTACCAATGACACCGGCCACGGTCACTTGAACAATGTTCTGCCACAACAACAACATCAACAAAAGTGAGTCCAACCCAACATGTTCAGTTACAAATATCTCCGACTGACACTTTTCCATTTTGTAAAAACGTACCAAAAAGACTTGCAGAGTCCAATAATAGGAAAAGGCCAGAGATCCGTACAGGGCCACTTTGGCAGATACGGTAGTCAAGGGGATATCTCCCACTTGTACGGCATCATAAACGCCGACCGCCACATAGGTATAATAAATGGACCAACCCAATGCCAAGAACTGAAAGACAAAGGCAATAAAGACAGCTCCAGGATGACTTCGCACACCCGCCAAACTGGTAGCCAAATTGGCACCATGAAACTTGCATCGGTCCCAAACGACAATGGTATAGGCGACCGAAAGTGCCAAGGCAATAAATCCAGACGCCGGGACCACTTTTTTGGGACTCAGTCCAATTCCCATGGTCCCCCAAGCGAAACTAAACGTAATGGTCAAAATCAAAGCAATTTGGACCAACTGTTTGGCCAGCGCCATCATGAGGACCAAGGCCAATGCCGACAAGGCAATGGCAAACAACCCACTAATCGCCGACACATAAATCAATGTTTGGTAATTAATCGTGACGGAATGTTCTTCGGGAGCATCGACGTAGTAGCGGAGGCCTTCGTAGCCGTAGGTGTTTCCCAAATAAATTACTCCAAGCAAATGAAACAGAAAGAACAGAAGAAAGACAATATCATGACAAGAGGGGGTTTGTTCGACGCCCTTGACATCTTCCATGAAAATCTGTGCCGACCGTTGGCGCAAGTGTTTTTTGCGGGAACTGGACGATTTGGTCCAAAAGACGGCTTCGCCGCCTTGTTCGGTGGGGCGAGGGGTGGTCGATCGGGGGGTAGACGAAGGAGAGCCAGGATACGGAATGCGGGTAGAACCGTAGTTGGCGGCCGGCATGACACCCGTCATGGGTGCCATCACGGGTGAGTTGGGAGAATTGACATTACGTATGCTTCCGGTGAGTTTCATCAACTCGGAACGTGGGGAAAAGGATTCGCGCGACCGTGTCCTAGGGATGGGAGGCATCCCAGGGGAATGCAACATGGGTGCCGATCCATCGGAATTGACGGAACCATACGAATTGGTGCGACGATGGCCTGGGGCACCTCCTCCACCGGGTGCTCCCCGCTGTCTCCTAGGATCCACCGTGCTGGGATGAACAGGCATATCAATCACATTGACATAGGGTGAATTTGGAGGAGCATAACCAGGAGGTGGTGCTGCCATGGGATACACGACACGCGGCATTTGTTGATTGCCTGACCAACTGCGAACGCGATGATGCCCAGCCGCATTGACAGCCGAAGGATCACTGTCCATCGAGTCCGATGGGAAATACGAAATGGTGGCAGGAGGATACACTCCATAAGCTGGCGCCCCAGCTTGTGGTGGTTGATGTGGTTGTGGTAGTTGTCGACCTTGGGTTGGAAATCCATCCCAACTGTGTTTACGTCCTTCACTAGACGTCCTTCGGTGTTCACTTTGAGTTGGTGTCGTAGAAGACAATGCTGCCCATTCCTCTTGCTTTGTGGGAGGTGTAGGACTAGGTGTTGTTGCCATTATTTCTTGATGGTTGCACCTGGTGTTACTACTGTCGTCGTCGTCGTCGTTGCGTTGACTGTGAATGAACAACGATGCGGCAGTGTGACAACCACAATAAGAGGAATGCACTCCCTTCTGGAACGATCCTTTTTCTTTTCTTCTGGCACATGTCACGTCGTCGTTGGCAACGTTGGTCGGTACACGTATGTACAATCCTGTACGACGAGTACGACGGTACAAAAAGACCGTGTACCGGTACTATGGCTACGCGGAAATCGAATGCATTCGGAAAGCAAGAGGAGGAGGAGGAGGTGCGCACAAGAAAAAATAATGTGGTGCTGCTGGCGCTTGGTACTAGGATTTCAAACCCATGGTTCGTGTTATTTGCCGGCGCGGCGAGTTCGCAAGACTTACTTGTAGTTGTTGTCACCGTACTATTCGCACACAATAGATGATTATGCCCTACTGTCATGATTTGTGTCAACCAAGCCGGGATGCTTCCGGAAGCATCATTTTTTGACGCCGTCGTGCGGAAGAAGAGGGAGGATGAAACATCAGTTTAATCTCCACTTTTGTTGTACTGCTAATCCATTGCTACGACGTACGGTACTGGCACCTATTGCATATGGATGTACTTCCGGAACGTATAGAAAATCTAGAAAAACTTGTAGTCAGTCATAGTCATGGAATCTACGATGCATGCCGTGACATTCAAAGTCCATGGCAAGAAATGTTGTTCCTTCCTTCTTGGAGGAGTATTTTATTTGTCTCCCACAGGCTCAATCACCGTGTGGAGAATGCCGTGATCACTGGGAAAGTCCAATGTGGGAAAAGCCATATCTTCCGTGTACTTTCTCTTTCCAGTGTTGTCCTTCCACGTTTCGACAACCTTGAAATCCTTCTTGGGGAAGACAATAAAGTCCTTGGGATTGACGTCACCCTTGGCACGCTTTTCGTCACTCTTACAAGCCTTGTTGAGTTGAGGTTGCAAGTAGGTGCGAGCATTGTAGGTAGTGTAGTTCTTGGGATCTGGTACATCACCCCAGCACGAAGTCAACTGGTAGATACGGGTAGTAGATAGTAAAAGGACAAGAGAAGCAAATCGTGAGAACCAACATGAAACTTTCGGGCATAGATGACAACAATAGAAAAGGACAACAAAATATACGTACACCTTGACTGACGTAGTGCTTGCCCCAATCGAGCACATCCTGTTGCTTGCCAGGTGTGGCATTCTCGTAGGTGTTGGCATCCAATCCAAAGACAAGACGATGTGCGGCAAGCTTGTCGTCACTGGCCATGGCCTTGAGCAAGGCCGTGAGGACAGGCTTGGTGGCAAGTCCATTGGTATCTCCGTGGAACGAAGCGACGACAAGAGGAATTCCGTGGCTGGTCTTGGCGGTCACGGCCAGGATATCTCCCTTGGCCACAGGAACCTTTTCGCCTTCAGGGAAGGACTTTTCGACCTGAGATGTAATCTCCATACCGACACCTTCGGGGAAGGTGTTCTTGTTCAATGCCACGACAGAGTTTTGGTCACGGACCGCATCGTAGTCCATGGGAGCAATGATATGGAATTTCTCCCCAAGCTTGGACTTGCGGGCTTGGCTAATAAAAGCCGAAGAGACCTCCTGCAAAGTGATAATGTCCGAGTCCACATAGACTTCCTCTAGGATTTTCATGGTGTGGGGAACCTTTTGCTTGTTGAGGTTCTCCACCATGGTCTTTTTGAGATCTTGCCAAGCTTGAGGGGACGATGACAAGGTGTTCATCATGTGAACAAGAATGGAGTCGAAAATGGCACCACACATGGTCTGAAGTGGTAGAGAATCCGCCTCTTCTTGCTCGGTAATATCAGGGTACTTGCTCTTTTTGATCTTTTGCAGCATTTCGTAGGGGGCCTTGGTTTCGTCGCCATCCTTGCCCTCAATGGTCAACTTGTCATCAAACATGAACTTTTCCCAAGCAGCCCACCACAAGTCCAAGGTGGAAAGATCTCCTGCGTACATGTTAATGACAGTGGGACGGAAAACAGGCTCTTCCGAACCCTTGACATTGATAGTGTTGGTGATACGGTCAGGCATGGAAGCCAAACGCTTGCTGCCCAAAAGCGGATCCTTCATGAAACCAGACACAATCTTGCGATCCCGGAAATCAGACTCCCAGTAGGAACGCACACTCTTCCACCCAACAGACGTCATGCGACTGTCCAACTTGGAAAACATATCTTCGGTAAAGACATTGCCAACCGCCACATCTTGGTCTCCGGGAGACTCCAAGAAGTTCTCAATCTTGATCATCAACTGTTCATACTCAGGATTCTCCTTGTATGTAATCCAGTACTCGAAAGGATTGTTGTTAATGGCGGCAATGTTCCATGTAGACACAGCCAAACGACGGCCACTAGATTTCATCATTTTGAGACCAGCAATAGCTTCTGTTTCCAACTGCGAGTTTGGATTGGCGTTTCCCAAGTATGTGCTAGCTCCACCTGATGAAAGGGACAACAAACAATGGTATGTGAGTCAACAAGTATTGCAGCTACAACATCAAGCACTAAATACTACTATTTGTACGACAACGACAACGACAACAACAACAACAAAGACTGACCCCGCTGGTAGAGAAATGCCGTGTAGAAACAAGTCAAA
Organism: Nitzschia sp. Nitz4; assembly: GCA_013372465.1. Taxonomy (NCBI): domain Eukaryota; phylum Bacillariophyta; class Bacillariophyceae; order Bacillariales; family Bacillariaceae; genus Nitzschia; species Nitzschia sp. Nitz4. The sequence goes on from WXVQ01000139.1 coordinate 18,803, forward strand.
ATCAACACAAAGGCAATTTTGTTGCGATATCTCGACAAACTCTTTGGGTTTGTCAAAGGAGCCGAGTTTTGTGTTGTGCGGGGGTAGGCAAAGTTGCGACGCGGAAAGCCCATAGGATTGCAACACCAGAAATAAGGATCGATCGATTCCCACCAATGTCCCCCGGTCACAGGTGCGAGGTTGCCAGTTCTAGTAGAGTTGGCGTTGCGGTGTCGTCCGGCGTTTCCTCTTTTTCCTTCGAACCACGACCCGTCCGCTGTGAAAATCTACGGGACGTCACCCTTTCCACAATGATGGACTCGCTCGACTCCTTGGATAGCAACGATATATTATTATCACGACACACACGAACCAAACCTCTCTAGCCACCGGAAAAATCTTTCGTACCTTCTTGGTTCGACGACGAGAGCATTTGCATGGCCACAAGGGCAACAAAAAAGACAGATGCAGCAATCACCAGTCGACGACGACTGTTGAAACTACGAGGAAGAAATGACAAGGCTTTCTTGTCATCCGATTTGCCGATACGGCGGCGGGGAGAAATCTTATCAAAGGCTGCCATGAGGGGAGCTTGCTCAATGCCGTCGTCGTTGTCGTTGTTGTCGTCTACTAGTTCGATTTCTGTTGCTTTGTTGGGAGTGCTCAATGGATTGTCTGAGCTGCTCATGAGGGAAATATCTACGGATTCTTGGGGCAATCTGTAGTCTTCGTTCTTGGTTGAAACGGAACGGTCACAATCACCACAGTCGTTTTGGCTCCACCACCCCCAATGATCGAACTGCGACTTAACACGGGTCCGGTGGGTCGTCATTTGAGTTTCCCAATACCTATATATGCATGATACGTTCCGGAGCGATAAATCCCATCGTCACTGTCTTCTCTCTCGAATCTTCTCATTTTTTGGAGGACAACGAGATTCCTTGGATAGAACTGTTCGTATAGTGATTCTGGCTATCACGTTAGTAGCGCAACTACCGGCGGTCGGGTGTAACCGGTACAAGTACTGTATTACTACTGCAACAACACTATTCCCCCGTCGCACTCCTCGCGCCGAAATTCGAAGAGAAGAATGTGTGATGAATCAGCAGCACCGGCGCATCTCCTCTCACAACAACAACAACACCGCAAACCACTCGTCGGCACGCTTCTCCTGTTCCAGTCTTGGTTGTTTGTAGTCCAATCTTTTTGGCTACTGTTTACATTCCGTACAACAACAAGATAGAGAAGTAGTATGATTGTACGAGGAGGGGCTGCGGTGTTGCGACAACAAGGCAAACGGCAATGCATACCACAACAAACGTATGCATTGACTGCTACGGCTGGCCATCATCCTAATAATCCTTTGTCATCTTCCCCCCGTGGTCGTGTAGTCTTCCTTAGTTGTAGATGGCAACACACCACCAAGGAATCCTTTTCTTCGGCACCTTTCGAGTATTTGTTCAATCGTTTGGTGGATCCTCCTAGTTCCGAGTCTCTTTCCGTGACGGATCGACCCCAAACGGCCTGGGAACGGCTCAAGAACTTTCCAGAAGGCGTCAAGGGCCTCTTGCGGGATGCACTCGTGTACAAGCATATTCAAGATGCCTCCAAAACGCCATTGAATGCTTGGACCGTCCCTCATCCCTTTCGGAAATGGAATGACAACAACAACAACACGAAGAAGATTCATCCAGATGAATCATCCTCCAAGGACGGTACTACCACGACTCCCATGCCTCGTATCCCCCGTCGTCAGTTTCAAGAACAGCGCATGCTTCGGATTGATCTAGGAACCATGTTTCCGTTGATTGTGATTTGGATTCCTCCCATTATTGGCTTTTTGCCACCCATCTTGGCCATTGTGGCACCACGCCAGTTCCTGTCTCGTCACTTTCACAATCCCTACGAGCGCAAGACCTTTGCTCGCATCCAATACGAACAAATGAAGGCGAGTTATGTGTTGGTAGGAGATGACTTTTGGAAGGGACTGTCCAAGAAATGTCGCCATCAAGTGTTGCTCAATATGGATGGCGATGATACTTCGTCGTCCTTGGTGATGGATGCAGCAGGGCCTCATGTCGATGCCTTGGCGTTGTATTCCGTCTTTCAAGACACGAACAACAAAGATACCTCTCCATGGTTTTGTATGGAGAATATGACCCATGCACATTTGGTTCATTTGGCCTTGGCGGCTGGATACAGTCAACATTTGCCTCGATGGATGAGTACACGTTTAGGATACTTGACTCCCAGTTTCGCACTCCGAAACCAAATTCGGCGCATGGGTACTGTCGTTTGTCAAGACGATGCTCTCTTGTTGGAAGAAGGCAACGACTTAAGTCAGTGCCAAAACTTGTCAGATCAAGAAGTGATGGACGCCTGTTTGATGCGTGGTTTACCGATTGGGACATCAACCGAGGCCATGCAAACCTCCCGGGAATGTTTGACGGGTCATTTGCAAATGATTCGATCGGTGCGGGATGGTCATTTAGAACCAGATGCCATTACGGATGGATTGCGATTGTTTACGTTGCATCTGGCACCTTTGCGATATCATTTGGAGAAACAGTTGTCGTTGTCGTCGTCGTCGTCGTCGTCGATGCAACAGGAAGAGCAAGAAACCAGAAGTGGATTGGAAACGATGACGACGGATGAAGTCAAACGTGGTGATGTGTAATGTGTATTGTGAATAGAAATGTATAGTTTACCTATTGTTGATTTTGTTGTTGTTGCAAAAACGCGTTCCTCTAAGAATCAGTACTACTACTGCCCCCCATCACTAGGCTCTACTGTTCCTACTCTTCCACCTTGATTCGTTTGGTAGGAGACGCATGATGGTGCTCGTGTTCGTCTTGCTCCAAAGTCCCCCGTTTGGACGGCGGTTGTTCGTGTCGTTCGGAAAACTCCCCTTGTCCTCCCTGTGGACTGCTGGACGTTGTCCCTTCTTCCTTCTGATTATCTTCCTCACCACTGGCCCCATCGTCGTCCTCGGACCCTTCCCGATCCGGACTCGCTGAATCCATTTCTTGTCGTTCTTCCTTGGACTTGGTGGCGGTAGTAGTCGTCGTTTCACTCTTGGGGGATTTGCCACGTGCCGTGAGGGTCGCACAATGACGACTGGCAATTTCATCTTCTTCCATGAATCGTCGACGGTCCGTCTCTTCCTTGACCATGTATGCCTCCCGTTCTTCTTTGGTCAGTGCCTCCCAAGCATGCAACAAGCGAGTATTGAGATTGGAATTGACGAGGAAGGGATCAAGCTTGGCTTGTGGGTCGTCCCCCGCGCTACCCATGGATTTGCGGACTTGTTCCTCGGCGAGGGGTCTATATTTGTCCATATTGTCTTTGAGAAAGAAATGAAAGTCGGTTTCGATGGGCCGAACTTCATCTTGATGAATTTCCGCCGCGGCTGCTGCCCGAAGACGTTCCACTTCATTGGCCTGGTCGGGGGGAGGGGGTACATGTCTCGGGGAGGACTGGTGAGGAGCCGGAGGAGACCGACTGGGAGTGGATTTGGGACTGGACCCAACATGTTTTTCCGGAGACGCTGTGGGTGGTGGACCTTGTCCTGGAGGATGTTGGCGGGAAGGTGGCGATCCTCGATATTGTGGAGGGGAGTGGCCAGGAGGAGGAGGAGGTCCAGAAGGTGGATACGGCGGAGCCTCAAAGCCAGAGGAGTAGCCATAGGGAGCACCCCGTGGACCACTAGGTGGATAACCGTAGGGGGGATAAGACGCAGGGTAACTTCCTGGAGGAGGTCTGTGTGGAGGAGGAGGATAGCCAGGAGGTACGCTTCCGTAGGATCCTGGAGGTGGCCCATTGTAAGGAGGAGGAGGATATTGAGAATACGAGTGCATCGGTGGGTACCCAGGTCCTGGTCGATACCGATCGTTCATTCGATGTCTTAGTTCTCTTGGTGGAGAATGTGGTCCATTTCCATCTTGGATGGGTGAGGGAGGATGATCCATTCTTTTATTCTCTTTCTTCTTTCGAGAAAATTCCTACAAGCTTCTATGAAAAAACAAACAATCCACCACACAACACGTAATTGTCGTTGTTGTTTCCGTAGAACAAAAAGGTTGTCGAAACAAACCAACACAATGCGTCCGTCGTGTTGCTTGTCAATAGCTCTGTATATTGTCGTTCAAACAACAACGATGTCCGACACCTTGGTGTTTTTGTGAGGAAGACAATGGAGGAGTCTATGCCTCCATCACCGTTCAAAGCACAACGATGGTGAGAGTCGTCCGTTCCCACGCCGGCCGTCGTAGCCTTTCCTACCAAGTGTCCGTGCATCCATGGGCTTTGGGGGGAGGTGCGTGCGTGCGTGCTCCTGCGTCACACAGTTACTGGGTCATTTTTTGCTCGACCAAAATAGCAAGCATTCCATCGCCATGGTGGTTTGGGCGACCTTGGACAAAAATGGCAAAACACCAAACCTATAGCACCAATGATGCTAGGCAAATCATTCACTGGTAGAAAGTAGGTCTAATAGGTATTATTGATATGTGCAATTCCTGTATGCGTGTGCGCCTCGCCTACTGGTAGTGATGCTTCTACCGCCTACTCCATGATGATGGATAACACATCGTCATCACCAACTTCTACATTGTCTTCTTGCATCTCCCCTATGACCACAGCTTGACTCAAAAAGCCACCTTGATCCAACCGTCCCAAGGATCGCTTCAAGCCTTCCTCCAGAACGTTGAGGGCTTCTTTCTGTGCTTGGAACGACTCCATCATGCGGCGTTGCCAATCCAGCAAGGCGTTTCGTTTCTCCATGACATTGTCCAGCGCTTGACCAATGGCTACGGGATCTTGTTGATACATGGCAAAGGCCATATTCTCTTTCCACTCCGGGCATCCGCGGGAAAGTAGGGATAGTTTTTGGGGATCTCGTTCAATGGTATCGATCATTTCACAGGCTTCCTTGCGACCTCGGGGTGACAGCATGGCCAAATCAACTTTGGTTGATTCCATGGTGGCTTCTACGGATGGGCATGTTCGCACAATGATTGCCGTGGATACTTCTGGATTCTTGTCGTAAGAAGGGTTCGACTCTTCGGGAAATTCATCGAACAATCCGGCTAGTTCGTCAATCCCTCCTCCTTGCCGAGTGGGCAGGGTTGCCTCTGAAGAATTGGTTTCCAGCACAGTATTCACATCATTTGTACTTGGAGTTTTCGTGGTGACTTCAAGATCCGGAGAAGCTTGTTCAAATGCCACCAGCGATTTCCAAATAGGTGCTATGGATCCTTTCTTGTCATCATCACAATCCAATACCGTCGCATGCCACTCCACTCTCCTCACTCTTCCCTTGGCTACATCACCCCGAGGACTCGCGACGTACTCTGTATGTTCATTCGTCACATCAACCATGGCACCATCCTTCCGGTCGTCAATATCCATTTCTGGTAGATCCTCGTCAGCCTCGTTCTCCAAATCGGAACCTGCTTCATCACTCTGATTCTCTTCTGTCTTTTTGCTCCGGACTCCCAAAAATTGCGTCAAGGTTGGTTGAATGCCTGTTCGTGAAGATCCAAAACAAGTTAGAGAGATGCACGACTGCCACAATAGCATTTAGTAAATAGAAATGAAAGAGGAACGTACATGGTGTATCGGGGAAAATGGCACGGCAAGCCGTCCCAACCAACTCGGGAGGTATGGCATCTGGGTGTAAGCTTGCACTTGCCTCCAATTCTTTGACATCGGGTAGAAAGTAATTGGTTTTCTTTTTCTGTCCTCCTCCTTTGGGATCCTTGTGGTCAGGCCCATGACGCTTCCACATGTCTCTTCGATGCTGCTTAAGTTTGCGCCGAACGACTTCAACTTGACCTTCGTAGTGCTCACAAGTCTTCTCCAACTTTTGGATTCGTCGAAGATAGGCTTTCTCCATTGCGGCATCGGACCGAGAGAAGGTATTCTGATTGAATATGTTCTCTTCTGCCCCCGAGCTACCAAGTGGTTTGAGACATGGGCAAGTCAGACACAAGGCACAGGATCCTTTGCGTGCTCGTTTCCGCGTGGTTGTTGTTGTTGTTTTCTGTGTGGGCGGTTCGGGTGGTTTTGTTGCCGGACGTCCTCTTGTTGGTTTTGACACCACGATGGGCGTCACTTCCGTCTTGTCCAGGGACTCAACTGCACTAGCGCTGACGGGATCATGTGATTTTGTATCAGGCAGAGGTGCAATTTCTGTTTTCTCAACAGCCAAGTTTTGTGGCTTCGGTTCTCCTTTCGAGCTCTTGGTAGTATGTTGGCGTCGTTTGGATGCCGCTGGTTTGATTTCTTGATTGTGGGGCTTGGCAGCAGGAGCCAGGGAAGGTAAATTGGGCACTATTGCCGGAGCTGCCGCTGGAACCTTGGAACGTTTGGTGCACGAATGACGTTTTGGCTTTGCACATTGGTTGGATCCTTGGTCTTGAATATTCTCTTTGTCAACATCCATAGCAGATGGATGCACTGGAACGCTGTTCGTCAAACCTGATTCATGACTTCGGACATGCTGCTCCAAATTGTCAGTTGGTGGTGCTTGCGCCTTCTTGGAGGCTTGAGATAACAGGCCATTCTCTGGCTTTGACATGCTGCTATCTGAGGTTCCAACCTCTACATTCCCCCTTCCACTGACTTCTTTTGGGTTGGGATCCACCACCGGCACAAGGGGCGTTTCGATTTGCTGTTGCAGAATAGCAACCTCAGCCTCTGGCTTCTCATATTTCATTTTCTGCGCAATGCTTCTGTCCACAGCGTGGGTCTGGAGATGATGGTCATCTGTGGTGGGATTGGAAGGTAGAGGAGCCTTAGTCTCCCGAATGACAGCCGTCATCATTGCCATCCCCTCTATTACTGCACTGGTTGGAGTGTTTTTACTTGTAGCCAATGTCCCCTTGTCTTCACGTCTGGACGAAATACTTTCATTGCGCAGGGTGCAGTTCCTTCGCTCCGTCGCAGTACTCTCCTCCACGGAGACCTCTTGCTCGTTCAGTGTAGGTGGGTGAAGTGGTGAACTACCACTACTGTCTCTGCTACTATCGGTAGGGGCGATGCCATTGCTGTCACAATCATACCAAGGTTTCTTCATGGACTCGGTTTGGTCACCTACAATCTTTGACTCTTTGTCCTCCAGGTAATCAGAAGCCTCCATTGAACTTGTAGGCTTCCCATCGAAAGAATCATTCGGGTATTCAGAGTTGCATTCTTGGGGCGATGAACACATTCTTTCTACCTCGTCCAACTCTGGAGCACACATTTCCGACAACTCTTTTTCTTCCTCTACATTCTCTATGGACGAGGGTTGATCCATTGTTGCAGCCTTTGTTGTGGTACACTCCGTCTGTGGTACTACACGCCCATTGACCAATTCCTTGAGCCTCTTTCGAACACATTGCTTCTCATGGGCTGTCAATGGTCGCTGGATCCGAGACTGCGTCTTCTTCAAGAATTGCTTGACTGTCCATTGATCATTGTCCGCTTGGAGGAACAATGGATCTACATGCTGTTGGAAAAATGACTGTATAGACGTTTCCGTAGAGTAGCTGTTGCTGTTGTTGTTATTGTTGGGAACTGTTGTGTCCAATGTCGTCGCTTCTTCCGCCGGTAGTGAACTGGATGGCTGTTGCAAGTGTTCATCCAGGGCCGGAGTCGTCGTGGTAGGAAGTGCAAAAGAAGGAATGTGTATTGACGACTTGCAGGGAAGTTTACGAGCCCGAGGACTTGGAGGAGGACGGATCGACTTCAAAAAGGGGTCCTCTTCATCGTCCGAGAAACTGAACGAGTGCAACGGTGGATGTGAAAAACTTGGAATGGGAACTTTGGAAGTAAACGCTTCATCGCCAAGTCCCTTGCTGGCTACATAAGTCGAGTCGGCTGTGACATCCTTTGTAGTAGATTCGACAGAGCCTGTGCTACAGTTTCCCTTAGAAGAGTCAGCAACAAAGGGTTTCGAGTGCGTTGCGGCATGATGTTTTCTTTGTGGAACCTGACGCCGCTTCGTTCTGGTCGTAGGTGGGCATCGTGACAGACAAAATGACATGATGTGACAACTTCTTGGAGTAATGGTGAGTAGCCGCGATTTTTGATTCAGTGTAAGATTGTTCCCTGAAACTACCAGAGACTTGTGTTGCCGTCATTCAAACACTCATTGTGTTGTTCACCAAATGCTAGGCTTTCCGAGCCCAAAACCCGGGTCGAGTTAGTCATCCACCCATGTCTCTCCCGATAGCTGGGCAACGACAAAATTACAACAACAATATAGTCATCCCACTTCTAGTTCTACAAGTACAGCCAACCATCGAACAAAAACAAATATGGAATGCGGGAAAGCATAAAAGAGAACAACACCCAGGATTCCAACGTGGTCCCCCACCGTAGTACTAACTGAGCCCGAACATGCTTAACTTCGCTGAGCGGACGGGAAGCGGTGCTGTCATGTTGGTATGGTCGTTCCCGAACGCTGGGGAGTCATACTTGCCTCGTATAACAATGGGAAAGGAGGTGGTTTTCGTCCTTTTTGTGCCATCGACTGGAGATTCTGTACCTACATCAAAGACATTCAATTGTATGGACTGCATTTGCAAGGATGACAATTTTATGGGTGGCATACTGTGTTCTTCTTTTCCGGTTTGTAGTAGTTTGGAGGGGAGAAGACATTGACGACCGATAAAAGATGTATACTGAGGCGTTGTTCAAAAGATGAATTACTCGAATTGCTTGTTCGTTTTTATCAAGTACTTCGTGTGATAGCATGAAACATGGTGTTCTATATGACATTTACCCAACCCACTTTAGCTTTCATTAGCAGCGGCTTCTTCCCGTCGGGCCGCACGCCGGGCCAACTTTCTTGCACGCTTCAACTCGGCCGGAGTCATGTTCTCTGGATCCGGTTGGGCAGGACGAGGGGCTGTTGCTCTAACAACCGGTGGCTGACTCATTGGCGGCTTGACCGGTGTAGGTGTTTTCTTCGTCTCTGGGGTTTTGACTACTGGAGGAGTATCCTTCTTGTCATCCGATGCATTCTTATTGGTGGATTTGGGTGTGGGCGACGTTGAAGCAGGCTTGGTCTTTCGGGCAACCTTTCGTTGCTGTCGAGCCAAAATGGAAGCTTTCTCATCTTCCAATCGATCTTCGGATTGCAAACTAACGGTGATGCGCTTTTTGGGTCGATCAATTTCAACCACGCGAGCAGAGACCACGTCTCCTTCCTTGAAATTGGCGGTAGGATCCTCAACGTACCCATCGCTGAGACGAGAAACATGACAGAAAGCATCCGAGTGACACCCAATATCCAAGAAAACACCAAACGGTTTGACATAAACAACTCTTCCTTCACACTTTTGTCCAATAGAAAAGTCTGTCACAGGCTTACAACCAATACAGTATCGCTTGGAACCGTCTGCATCCTCCGAAGGATTGGAGGGAGTTTCCTCACTGCCGGGCTTCTCCTTTTTGGGAGTTTCCTTGGGAGGAGCTTCTTTTTCTTCTTCCTGAATTTTCTTGGAGGTGTCCTTCCGTCCTCTTCGGCGACGTCCTCGTTGACGTTGTTGGGCCTCAGCGTCCTCTTCCTCTTCGTCGTCGGAACTATCGTTGTCGTCAGCAAGTGCAATCTTGGGAGTTTTTGTTTCTGGACTGGTTTCTGTCAACAACTCGGGTTCTTTCTCAGGCTCGGGTTCAGACTCTTCGACAGCGTCCTCTACATCGTCCATTACATCGGGGGTCTCGGACATTTCCTTGGGTTGTTCTTGTGGTCCCTTGGAACGACGGCGTTTCTTGGAAACCTTGGTGACAAACTCGGTCTTTTTACGGTCCCATTCTTCCATTTGTTGCAATACTTCCTGTTTGGCTTTCTCATTGTCTTCGGTAGCAATTTGTTCCAACTTTCTTTTGAGATGCTTTGGTTTTTTGAACTTTTTTGCGGCAGACTTTTTCGGTGTGGTTGGCTTTTTGAATGGTTTTCCTCCCTTCTGTGAGGTATTGCTGTTGGCCTTGGCAGGTTTCGGCTTCTTGATGAGTTCTTTTTCTTTTTGTTGACGCATGAGCTTGCGTCGCTCCTTGGCGCCTTCACCTCCTGCCATGATTCTTGTGTCGATGTAGAGTAGCAATATGGTGCCTAAGGAAAATGGAAAAGAAAATCGTGAGGGCAGAAAAATGGGTGGTGATTGGGTTTGTTCCAAGGCCAGACGGTTTGTGTCGCATCAGATGTCACAAGTACGACTTGTCTGACCTTCCAAACGGCTTTTTCGATTATGACCTCGCCGACGAAAACTAAAACAAGCTCTACCCTCGCAAGGAATCACACCATTCATCATCCCGTTTGTGGAAAGCCTCCAAATATTTGTTTACTCGGTGCCTGGTCAAAATGGCGGACACTATGTCAGATATAGACCAACCCCGTCGGAAAAAGGGTTCTTTCAGTCTGAATGATTTGTTCATAGTCTTCTTTGGTGTATGTTTCACAGTTTCGTTTTCCCTGAATGTGATGCACTTCTGGACACATGATACCATGACCCAACCTTCCTCGGCACTTCACGAATCCATTGCCAAGTTCGAAAATGGAGGGATAGCAATTGGCACACAAGATTCAAATCATCAGCAGCCAAGTCCTATCCAATTAGCCGAATTGGATTGTTCAGCCTATGGCGGTCCTAGCAAGGAGTTGGCTTCGGAAGTTGTGTATTGGCAGGATATTCCCAGTGATTCTACTTGGGTCTCTCCGTTGAAAGATCCAAACAATCGGAAATTCTTGACTTTTGAGCCTGATGGAGGAGGTTGGAACAATATTCGAATGGTAGGTGCAATTTTGCTGTCCTCGAAATCTCGGTGATGTTTCATTTTGCCTCAAAATCTTGCTTCCTTCACCTATCCAGGCGATGGAATCTGTATTTGGTTTGGCCATGGCAATGGGGAGAACATTGGTCATGCCGCCTGAGAAGAAAATGTATTTGTTAGGGAAAACAGATAATAAGCAAAAGAAACACTTTTCGTTTGTTGATTTCTATCCCATTGAAGAAATGGCCAAGGACAATGCTGGATTCGACGTCATTTCCATGAAGGAATACTTGGAGACACAGGCCATGACAGGGAAACTCCGTAATAAGGTAAGGGTTCTGGAAGTAAGCACTGGTGCTATGGTTTGGGTAAGATACCTCTCATAAATCGATATGTCTTCACTGTTCATGCAATCTAGGAAACTGGGCTTGTTGAATTTCCACCTGGTAACCGCACCGACTGGGACGGGATTGATCAAAGGGAGTACGATGAGCTTCGTGGATATCTCCGAAATGTCACCAATACACCTCTCTGGACACCTGGTTCGTGTTTGCCTACGTTCCCTGCTTCCGGAGATCACAAAGATGTGGAACACCTCCAACATTTGGCGTTCAATGCTTCAAAAAATAAGCGGAAGGGTTATCCCGCCGCCGTAGATGACCCCAATACACAAACACGAATGGAAGATGTGTTAGCCGGACGAACCAAACTGTGCGTTTATGATGAGGAAATGCAAAATGCTGGAACAGTCCATTTCCAATGCAATCACAAGCTCAAAATTCGAATGTTGGTCCACTTTTATGCGTTTTTGTTCTTCGAGGACTGGAGAGAGGATTTGCTGATGAAACGATTCATTCGCGATCATGTGAGGTAAGAAGACCTCAAGAGTTGGTTGCAATGTATTGCAGAAAGAAATGTATGCGTTCTAATGCTTCATGTATGATTCCATTGCAGGTACATTGATCAAATTCAATGCGCAGCGTGAGTACTACCTGGACAATGCAAGGGACAATACGTAACGGTTTCATACCCATCTAACACCCTCTCTCTCTGCATTGTTTTTGATCTAGTGCTCGAGTGATTGCTGGGGTTCGAGAGCATGCAAGGAAGAAGGACCCTATTGGTAATCCTGATGGCATCTTTGATTCGTAAGTGACAAATTCTCCGGTTGTCCGTTCCAATTATTATGACAATTTGCTCACAGGGACATGCAAACGTAGATTCCATATTCGACGAGGTGATTTTCAATTCAAAGCAACTCGGATCCCTGCGTCTGAGATCTATGAGAACTCAAAGGATGAGTTGACCGAGCATTCAACAATTTTCATTGCAACGGACGAAAGGGACAAGAGTTTTTTCAACGATTTGGCTAAGCATTATGATTTGCTCTTTTTGGACGACTTCTCCAAGGAATTGGAAGGAGTGAACACAAACTTTTTGGGAATGATTGATCAGGTCGTTGCTTCTAAGGGGCGGATATTTTTTGGTTGTTGGTTTTCAACATTCACTGGGTTCATCACAAGGATTCGAGGCTATCATTCACAAAATGAACATGCACCTGGATTTCGAAAAGGGATATTGCCTACGACATTCTATTATGCAACGCCGGATAGGAAGATGGAGATGCAAACATACGAACCTTTGCGAGGCGGTTTCTTCAATCGGGAGTTTCCTATCAGTTGGAGGGACATTGACAAGGGCATAGGGATTATGGGAGATTAAATACTGCGAAGAGCCAGTGAATACATCAGTTGAACAATCGATCGTAATTTGCAAAATCTATGATATTCTATACAGTATTTTTTTGCCAGAAGATGGTGCGCACACTTAGTTGGCTCCGCGCAATCTGCGAGAGTCGGTGGGACACTGTGACACGCAGCTCACCATGAAGGTGTACTTCACCTTGGGGAAGTTGTCGCCATCAGAATGGCAGCACTCTGGAGCCTTGGCAGTATCCAAAGCAGCATCCAAGAGGTCATCAGATCCAACCACAGTCACCAAAGCGACATGCTCGGTGCCAGGACAAGAAACAGTGATCTCCTCGAACGAAGCAGTAGTGACATCATCCTCCGAGATACACTTCTCTACGAAGTCCTCGCCGTATTGAGTGTATTGGACATCGACACCATCAAACCAAAGTGCTCGGAGCTTGAGAGTGACAGAGTCAGTGTCTTGAGAGACAATGGTGAAAGGAATCTCGTCGTAAGGGGTGCTTCCTTCAGTAGAAAGAAGAGTGATGTCGCCAATACAGTGGGTGTCAGGCTCCACATCAACAACGGTATCGCTGACCTTGATGGCGGTGATCTTCTCTTGAGTGTCCAAGGTGCGCTCGGCAGCCTCTTCTCCAGCGACCAATCCATCGAGGATACAGTCGAAGTTGTCCTCTCCGCAGATCTCGACAATGGAGTCGTCGGCCTCACTGATGTCAACCTCACCTGGGAACTCGGCGTCACATTCCATGAGGTCCATGAACGAGTTTCCTCCATGGCCGTCTTCGTGGACAAACAACGAATCGTTCTCATCGGCAACACAGTGGTGGGCAGTGGCGTAGTCGTAGGCTAGCTCAGAGTTGGAGGAGAAGGTGAGAGGGCTACCATCGGAGGTCATCCACTCGTTGGTAGCATCGCCATCGGGGGTTCCCAAAAGACCGATAGGAGAGGCCGTGTCGGAGGGGAGACAGAAGTAGGCAGTCAAATAGCAGAAGGCAGAAGATCCCCACCCGGCGTTGTTGGCTTGGACAGTGAGGGCAAAGGTAGGCTCGGTACCGTCGTAGAATTGGACGTTGACACTGGAGCTAGTCTTGGAGACCTTGTAGCCCGTTCCGGTGACATCGGAGCTCAAAGAGGTGAGAGTCTCACCGGTGTAGAGGTGCAAGGGGCAGACAGAGTTGATGTTGATTTCCTTGCCACTGTTGTACTCGGAGAATCCCACTTGGACGGTATCGATACCTGGGATCTTCATGGCCACCCCAGTGGTTACCGACACAGCCCTAGAGGTCAACTTCTCGAACTTGGCTTGGATGTGGACATCGTCACTCTTGGCCATCGTGAACTCTCCTCCAGCTTGGCAGGTGGACTCGACTCCGTCGAAGGTGGAGATATGAGGATCTCCATACAAGTTGGCGACGTATCCGGAGCACTCGAGGAGGTGATCTTCGGATCGGCTGGCAGTGGTGGTTGTGGATTTGGTTCCCCATCTGGAATCAGAGGTAGTAGTGGTGGTGGAAGAGTCTCGCGACCATGATCCACCAGATCGGTGGTGAGAGGACCCAGAAGAGCGGCGAGAGCCCCAGGCAGCGACGGAGCTGGTGGAAGCAAGGAAGGTGAGGGCAGAGACAAGCTTCATGGCTTAGGTGTGGTGGATGAAACTCGTTGATGCGATGTATTTTATGAGAGGAAGTGATGTGCGGATTTCGGATGGACATCAGAAAGTGACCATGTAACACCCAAGCCCCTATGATTAGTGCCCTCTATCCCGATAGCGTCTTGGTATCGGAACGAGATATCACGGGTGGTGTACATGCATGCAACGGACATAACCACTCCTCCAGAATAATGCTGGAACTGAATACCCAGTGTCAGTCTTGGATTGTCAATCTCGGATTATGTCGAATCTTGCTGGTCTCTAAGTGTTTCATTTTTTTGAAACGAGCTTGTGATTGAAGTTCTTGAGTGTCAAGAAACTCACAACAAGAAGGATCGCACTGCTACTTCCAACTGTGCTAAACAAATACGCCGGAACCTCTCTTGTTGTATACATTGGTGATGAAAAGGACCCAATTCAAGGTGGCACTTTCGTATCCTTGGAATCTTTGAGGCGGCAAGCTTCTCCTCGTCCTCCCTCGTCTCAGTTGACCGCACAAGACCGTCCAGAACTACCGGTAGGGATGTTTTTGATTCTACGTCCCAGAAACCGCTTTTCAGCTTGCAGTTAGTCATAAGCTGTGGTCACAGTAGTTTTATGGTAGTTTTTTGTCCCCGTTTCCACCGGAAATACTAGTCACTTTATTGACACAATTGAACTTGCGATACTAGATTGCTCCTGTCTCCTAGCACCAGGTTGATGAGTAGTGGACTAATCATTGATGAATCCTCCCGTCAATTTGTCAATAGATTCTTGGCCGAGAAGCAATCGTCATCGTCTTCTCTTGTAAGAGGAGAGGAGGCCAAACACTACCGGTCATGATTCACAAACCCAAGAATGCCACACTAGAGCAGATTCAAACCATCGTGCTATCGCTATCCATCTACCTAGTAGGGAGTACCAAGATTCACAGAGAACACTGAATTCCATTATCTAACCAGAGGAAGTGGACTCCTCAAGCTTTCCCAGCGTGAACACGACGTAGCGAGCAGGAAGTTGTTATGAGGCAAAACTACGTAGCATTCTTGACAACTCTTCTGAAAGGCTGCTAGAGAAAACGAGACATTTCAGGTCAACAAGACCTGGACACAAACCAATAATACGGTGGTGATGTAGTGCGGTGAGAGGGTACTCTGGCCAATAACCACCGAATGGTCACACTATATACTAGTATACCAGCTACCAGTAGAACCTCATAATAGCTACGAGTGGCTGCTGCTCGAAACTCAAACTCCCCCCCCCCCATCAATCACCACAGACTCCGCTATGACAAATTGCAATGTCGCCCTGTTGCATTCCCATGGAATGATCACCCGTACTCCAACGCGAAGGAAGGAATACTGAAAATGTGGAAGTTGACGTTCTGAATATGAACGTTGCTGATTTCACCTGGCACCAGGTGGCTGGAATCCGTTGATGCAAGTGAGTTTCGAACAAAAGGAATTGTTGTACCAAGTTTGATGTTTCAATTCAGTACAAATCTACGTCCTCCTCGAGTTTGACTAGGTATCTCTTCTAGAAACCATTTTGAATGTGGTACACCAAGCGAGGATGTGGCGCTGGTGCAGCCAGTATTGTTCATTGGCGATTGGCTATTGTTGTGCATATTTGCTACGTGAAAATAATCTACAGCTGGAATCCCCGCCGACGATGTTATACAACGTGTCTAGCAACTGCTTTCCTTTACTGGAAGAATGAATTGCTAGAGAAGTGTTCGAGTTTTAAGAGAACTGAGAAGCAAAAATATTTTGAATACAGCCCTCCGGAACATGAAGGATTCTTCGGGTCCATTTCATTTTAGTACCCAATGCGACGATTCAGGTGTATCCTCCGAGTATTTCACATTTGCCTGACTCCGCGCAATCTGCGAGAGTCGGTGGGACACTGTGACACGCAGCTCACCATGAAGGTGTACTTCACCTTGGGGAAGTTGTCGCCATCAGAATGGCAGCACTCTGGAGCCTTGGCAGTATCCAAAGCAGCATCCAAGAGGTCATCAGATCCAACCACAGTCACCAAAGCGACATGCTCGGTGCCAGGACAAGAAACAGTGATCTCCTCGAACGAAGCAGTAGTGACATCATCCTCCGAGATACACTTCTCTACGAAGTCCTCGCCGTATTGAGTGTATTGGACATCGACACCATCAAACCAAAGTGCTCGGAGCTTGAGAGTGACAGAGTCAGTGTCTTGAGAGACAATGGTGAAAGGAATCTCGTCGTAAGGGGTGCTTCCTTCAGTAGAAAGAAGAGTGATGTCGCCAATACAGTGGGTGTCAGGCTCCACATCAACAACGGTATCGCTGACCTTGATGGCGGTGATCTTCTCTTGAGTGTCCAAGGTGCGCTCGGCAGCCTCTTCTCCAGCGACCAATCCATCGAGGATACAGTCGAAGTTGTCCTCTCCGCAGATCTCGACAATGGAGTCGTCGGCCTCACTGATGTCAACCTCACCTGGGAACTCGGCGTCACATTCCATGAGGTCCATGAACGAGTTTCCTCCATGGCCGTCTTCGTGGACAAACAACGAATCGTTCTCATCGGCAACACAGTGGTGGGCAGTGGCGTAGTCGTAGGCTAGCTCAGAGTTGGAGGAGAAGGTGAGAGGGCTACCATCGGAGGTCATCCACTCGTTGGTAGCATCGCCATCGGGGGTTCCCAAAAGACCGATAGGAGAGGCCGTGTCGGAGGGGAGACAGAAGTAGGCAGTCAAATAGCAGAAGGCAGAAGATCCCCACCCGGCGTTGTTGGCTTGGACAGTGAGGGCAAAGGTAGGCTCGGTACCGTCGTAGAATTGGACGTTGACACTGGAGCTAGTCTTGGAGACCTTGTAGCCCGTTCCGGTGACATCGGAGCTCAAAGAGGTGAGAGTCTCACCGGTGTAGAGGTGCAAGGGGCAGACAGAGTTGATGTTGATTTCCTTGCCACTGTTGTACTCGGAGAATCCCACTTGGACGGTATCGATACCTGGGATCTTCATGGCCACCCCAGTGGTTACCGACACAGCCCTAGAGGTCAACTTCTCGAACTTGGCTTGGATGTGGACATCGTCACTCTTGGCCATCGTGAACTCTCCTCCAGCTTGGCAGGTGGACTCGACTCCGTCGAAGGTGGAGATATGAGGATCTCCATACAAGTTGGCGACGTATCCGGAGCACTCGAGGAGGTGATCTTCGGATCGGCTGGCAGTGGTGGTTGTGGATTTGGTTCCCCATCTGGAATCAGAGGTAGTAGTGGTGGTGGAAGAGTCTCGCGACCATGATCCACCAGATCGGTGGTGAGAGGACCCAGAAGAGCGGCGAGAGCCCCAGGCAGCGACGGAGCTGGTGGAAGCAAGGAAGGTGAGGGCAGAGATAAGTTTCATTGTATTCTTTGTGTTCTAGTCCAAAGCTTGATTTTATGAGGAGAGAAGGGATCGTTGGTCGGTGAATTAGAAAGGAAGATAAAGTTCTTTTCGTAGTGGTGACACCCCAGCCCTTTGGAATAGTGCCCTTACAGATGATGTTGCTTTGTTGGGAATGTTGTTAGGTTGGTTATTGACCTGGTCGTGTTGTTATTCCGTTGTTAGTAACTTTAACGTCGCTACGAGTGCAGTACTAACGTAACATAAAGCGGGATGACGGCCCTACCGTAGATGGTACTAGACGGAAAAGAAGAGGCTGTTGCATTACTTCGTCGGATATTCTTTTCAGGCTTTTTGAAGAGGACAATAGGTGTTGGTGGTCTCTATATGTTTTGTGTTTGCAATTCCTTGGTAGCGTTTTTTGTCCCGTATCTGTTGCTTGTTGGCACTCTAGATGATGTTGGACGATTCCAGTAATTGATGGATTTGTGATGCAAAGTTGCATCCTCCTGCTCATGATGATAGTGCTGGTGGCTGGTTCTTCGACCCTTTTATTTATGGGCACTCGTAACTGGCAACTCTTCTATGCACTTTTTATTATCATAGTACCAGCAGCCCCAAACGTACAGCTTCTTGTTGGGCCTAAAGTTGCCTGACGTCGTGCGGTTAGATCCATCCCTACTGCAACTCCTTTTGGTACTGGTACTAACGATACCTACGAGGAAACTCCGTAATTGGCTACGTATAGTACGTATCATACATTACTAGGAAGTATCATGATCATGTTCGCGCCAAACGCGTGAAACCCGTCGTCCAAGACGATGGCAACAACAAGCAACCGCTTCCCAAAGGTTTGGCAGCTGCTTTTGCTACCGGTAAATCAAGAATCATCCATTCTTCCCAACATGAAAGAAGATTGGATTTGTGGTGTTTGTACATTAGTGAATCCTTCGTACAAGCGACGTTGCGATGTTTGTACAGCTCGACGGGACGTGGACAGTGTCACTGTGGTCGTCCCAGCCACCACACACAAGACTATGTCTATGGAAACTACCAAGAACAATACTGGACGAGCCTCTCGTAAACGCAAACGGGAAGTCCCAAAGGAAACGGCAGAGAAACCTGTGGAAATCATTGTACTGGATGGTGACTCGGATGTGGAGGAATCGGGTCGTCCTTCCCCCAAAGCCAAACCTCCCTCCGACTCGGCAACGCCTTTGCCATCCATGAAAGAACCCACTTTGAGACAAAAAAGGATAGAGGAAGACATTCCATATATTCAGGGAATCATTGACGATCCTGTGGAAATAAGTGGAATGGATGCATCATCCGCTCTAGAAATGGAACCGGCCGAGTCCAACAAGAAGCACCAAAGTGGCCAACACGAGGAAACAATGGAATCGCATCCTCCGTCTTGTATATTGGATCTATCGAATGACAAGAATGATACTGATGTTTTAAACTCCGAAAGCGAAGCTGCGTCTTCTTTCATGGATCCAAAGCTGCATAAAGAGCCATTATGGAACCAAGAACAAGAGGAGCCGCAGCAAATCACATTGCCCCATAGACAAGGAAATGTAGACGTGGCCTCTACATCCATTGCCGTTGGATTCCGCCTAGCTAGGTCCAACCTGAAAGTGGAGGTGTCCGAAGAAAGTATAAGAAAGGCCAATCGACTCTTGCAACCGCCACCAACTAAATATAAACCCCCCAGCACCGAAGTCCACGAAGGCACTGCATCCAACACCAACATTGGATTTCGGTTGGCGGGTCCAGATCGGGCAGTGGAGGTGTCAAGTGAAAATATGAATGTGGCCAACCAGTTGTTGGAATCAACGAGGGTAGAGCCACCGTATGCTGAACAAGATGATGAAGTCGTAGCTTTTTCCTCCACCGCCACCTGCAACGTTGGATTTCGATTAGCGGGTTCGAATGAGAGAATAGAGGTGTCAAGTGAGAGTATGAATGTGGCCAACCAGTTGTTGGAATCAACGAGGGTGGAGCCACCGTATGCTGAACAAGATGACCAAGAAGTATCTTTTTCCTCCACCTCCACTTCCACTTGCAACGTTGGTCTCGGGTTGGCTGGTTCGAATGAGAAAATAGAGGTGTCAGCTGAGAGTGTGAATGTGGCCAAGCAGTTGTTGGAATCAACGGCGGTCGACCTACCGCATGCTGGGGAAGATGATGAAGTTTTAGGCTCTTGCTCAAGCTCCATTTGCCACATTGCAGGATGCCATACTGTTGGCGTGACCACTTCACACCCACCTGCAGAGCTCTGCAGGGATGACAAAGCGGTCGCTTCCTCTCTTCAACCGCAAGTAAATCTTGATGTAGATGAAGGTGGTGATAGTATGCTTCCATCATCTTCACATTCTCCTGCAAGGCAATCTGAAGATGTAGTTGACAATCCAACTCCGACAGGACACCGCACAGACTCGGCTCCTCATCTAGTGACAGTTGATCGTCGGATTGATAATGAACAGTGTTCAATGGCTCGCCAATATGATCAAGTCCTTCCTGGGTTGGTATCCCCGCTACATTCTGGTCTTGTTTCCTCAGCGTTCTGTCCGTCAGCAAGTGGATCTGACATCCTTCAGGCAGCACACCAAGATAAGACTGACATCCCTTCACCCGTGAGACGGCTACATGAACTCTCTGGGAACTACGACAGCGATTTCTCGTCAACTCCATCTCGTCCAAGTATTGTACACGCGTGGAAAACAGGCCAACTTTGTATTGACCGCGCCGGAATGTCCCTATACGGTGTTTCCAATACTACTATCAACATTTGCTCTCGTTCTGCCTCGAATGTATTGTTTGATTCCCAAACTGGCTTGCCCTTATGTACCAGCTCCAAAGCTATTGGAAACACAAGGGATCTAAGGATTGAGCTAGTTCGGCGAAACTGCAACGAAAGTCTTCTTGATGACAGGTGGATTTCCAATCACAAACGATGGATTGTATGGACCTTGGCTTCATATGAACGAAGTTTTGCGCGGTACCTGGGGGGTAGATATCTGAGCTTCCATAAGCTGGTATCAAAGCTAGAGTCCAGGTTCCGGAAAGAAATTGAGGGTGCACAACGTCCTGCAATTCGATTGGTGTTGAATAGAGACGCGGCGGCATCCCTACCTATCATTCTGTGTGTTTCTAGAGTATACGCAAGCAGTGAAAACTCCCAGCAAGGAAAAAACATACGTCGTGTTGAACTCACTGATGGTTGGTACTCGATCGATGCCAAGCTCGACGAGTTTCTTGGGAAGCTTGTTGAAACAAATGTGATTGTTCCGGGATCCAAACTTTTTATGACGGCTGCACGTCTGTGTGGGCCTGAGTCTGGTATAGATCCGTTGGATCGAAACTATCGGACTTCACAAGCCCATTTGGAACTTTATTCTAACTGCACCAGGTTGGCGAAATGGAATAGTAGACTTGGCTTTGTCAGGTTACCTTCTGTCCGAAGTGGTCACATTGACGTTGTCAAGAAAGTCTCCGATATTATTCCAACGGGCGGAGCACTTCCCACTTTGCGCTTTGTGGTTCTTCAAGTGTTCCCGATACTGTATCTTGAAACCACCAACGGTACGAGCACAACAATAAGTGAAGCCGAAGAGTTTGAGAGACGTCGCTCAGCAGAAAAATATCGGAGTGATCGAATCGAAATGCTTTCTGAAGAATCAAGAGAAAAGATAGAGAAGGTATGTGGGATATCGTGCTTGCCTGCTCCTCATCGGTTTGCGTCTAACCAACTCGTTTGTAGGAAGTGGACGAGCAAGCACCTGTTGTTTGGTGGAAGCACCTAGATGGGAAGTCAGATCTGAACTCTGATGAAATGGAAGAGTTATCGAATTGGATAGAGAAACGACGCGTGATTGTTTTGCGGAGGATTCGACAAGAGGTTGCGGCGGAGTTCGAGGTTGACGAGTTCCTTTCCAGAAGGAGCATTCCCCATTTGCGGGTTTTGATCCACAGCCCAGACCAGTCATATTCGCAGAAGGAAGAAGCAATGCTAGTTGTATGGGATCCGACAGAAAGCCAACTGGAGAATTTGAAGAACGGACGGGCTCTGAGAGCTCATAATATCGGTATCAAAGAATCACGACAACTCGGCCATCTGCAACTGACAGCCAATAGTAGGACTACAATGGAGGTTGTCGACAAGAATGTCGAGATCATTGGTTACAGTCCTCGGTCAAGTATGAACCTGTGGCAAATACATGTCTTGTCCGACTCTTTGGCCTCTCGTCAATGTCCAGACGTGTCCCAGTTTGTTGGGGCTAGTGTTGCCGGTATTTGCATTTTTGCGGATTCAGGCACAAATCCTGAGGGAGCATACATTGTATTGTGCGATGAAACGAGACTGCTGATTCGCGTCCATTTTGAGTCAATTCCCCAGGAATTGAATCCAAGGATTGAAGTTGCAAAGAATCTTTGTTGGGACAACGAGGTTTGTTTCACTGTGGCACTGGATAACTTGCAGCTTTTGCCATTTGATGTTCAACGTAACTGTGCTGTTGCTAGGTATCTGAAGACTTCATCTGTGGGCAAGGCTCCACATCGCTTCAAGGAATTGGAGAAGTGGCGAGAAAATCCTACTTGTCCTTTGGTTCGTCTCCGCGACCACGTTCGAATGGACCTCCCCATGTACCAAACCTCCGAACCTTCTGTAGTAGTGGGTTCATTCTGGGAAGTTACCAAATTGGATTCTGGTGACTATCTTGCAACAGTTGAATGTGACGATTCGCTGAAAGAGTATATTGTATCTCCATCCCTACTCGACTTAGCCAAAGAATCCATCTCAGGAAACACGAAACAGGGATCAAGTAGTGATGACTATATTTGTCTGCTGCACGGCTCGCTTTGGCGCTTTGCTTTGGTAAACTTGGAAGGGGTTACCTTTGTCCGTGACCTCTCACCGATAGATTCCAAGGACTTGGCTTGCTTGCTTGGATCAGAATCAGGGTAGACCAACCGTTCAGCTGGACAAACGGTATGTGTGTTTGTCGATGTTTATATGAGGGGTAACTAGAGGACTGTTAGAGTCACAATATCACGAAAATCAACACCTTGTACAGGAAGCAACGCATTACTAATATTTTTTGCATCTATTGGCTTCGTGCAGTTATGTCTGTACCTATGCAACATGTCTATGTACGAGTACGTACCAAATTTCGTTCGATTCAATCTATTGGAAATGACTCGCACGACCAGTCCATTCCGTGACACCCAAAGCCATGAAGTTTACCATCACAGGAGACCAATACCAATCAAGTGCCTCACAAGGCGCTAAGGAAAGCAACGGATTACCTTCCTGTTACCTTCTCCTCCATACTTTGACCACCTTACAAGCTTTGTATACATGATGGAGAACTCTAATAGCAACGTTAGTGAAGCAATGCACACACCTGATGACTTTGCCAGACGAAGATATTCCAATCGCCAACGAGGAGCCCACCCTCTGAGTTTCAAACTCATTGGAGAACTCAGTGGACTCTTTTGTCGAGATTGTGGATATGATCCTATTTCTACCATTGTCACAGCAGATGCAAAAGACAAGGATACTCCTTCTGAACTTTACAACCTACAAGCATTCGAGAGACCCTCCAGCAGCATTTCTCCTTTGGTGGCAGCTCCCATGTTGGCAGGGGCGTCTGCGAGTCCTTCAGCTAACCAGATCGAGTCTATACTCGCCGAGTATATGTGTTTGTGTCAGTTTTACAAAGTACCCTACAATGCTGGTGTCGTTACTACATTGCGCTTTTCCTTACCCAGTCTACGCGTGTCTGGATCTTTTCATGATATGGACATGATGGCCTTGGTAGAACTCCTCCTTCGTCATGCCAATGACAAGTTACGGTTTGTACGTCGGCTTGACTTTGGTATTGCCAGCAAAGAAGGCCGGCGGTTCCGAAGCTATAAATTGGGCTTTACCAGCCATGGAGCCTTTGCGCTCGCCAAGGTGCTCCAAACCACCAAGTACATTCAACAAGTTTGGTTGCCACGGCATCGCATTGGTCCCTATGGTGCATCTGCTCTCTTTATCGCTTGTCGGGAAAATCCTTCAATTCAGATGCTCAATCTACGACGTTGCCGTATACAAGAGCGTGGAGCGTTTGCCTTTATTGAACTCATTGGTGGAGCGGCCAAGGACGGCGCCACCAACTGTGGATTGGTAGATGTTGATTTGTCGGCCAACGGCATTGGAAACCGTGGTACCATGGCTGTCGAATTGGCTGTTAAACAACGAAATGAAAAGCTATCTACGTCACTACCCTTGTTTGTCAATATTGAGGGAAATCTTGTCTTTCCGGAGGTACGCATCTGCAACTTCGCCTACGCATGTGTGGCATCCCCAACACTCACCTTTCCTCTGCAATGCCTATTCAGATTATGAATGGTGTCACTCATGGATTGGGAATCATCTTGAGTATTGTTGCATGGTATCTATTGTCCGAACGTGTCAAAGGGGAATCTACCCGGCGTGTTGTCAGCTGCATGGTCTACTCGGCCAGCCTGTTTGTGTTGTATACCTTGTCTACCTTGTTCCATTCCTTCTTCGCACTCCAGCATATTCGATATGTGTTCCAAGTGATGGACAAGTGTGCTATTTATATTTTGATTGCTGGGAGCTACACTCCCTTTTTGACTGTTATGTTTGCTGATGAACCGTTGATATCGGTTGGACTGTTAGGCTTCATTTGGACCTGCGGTTTTTTGGGGATCTCGGTGGAAGCCTTTTTCCCTAGTTGGAAGTGGAAGTCAATATTCTCCTTGAGCATGTATTTGGGATTGGGCTGGGCTGCCTTGGTATGCATCCCTAAGATCGAAGGGCGTGTTCCACCCCGGTGCGCCCATTTGCTTGTCTTTGGTGGAGTTGGGTACACGGCCGGTGTTCCCTTCTTTGTTCGCAACAACAACTTGGACCATGCTATTTGGCATTTGTTTGTCTTGTTAGGAAGCATCTTCCATTGGCTTGGTGTGTACCTCTATGTGGCACCATACCATGCCGATTGCCCCAGTTTGCAGTATTAGACGAATGCCTAATGATTGTACATGTGCCGTTGCCGAATCTGTAGAATAGTTCTGCTATAGTACTCTAGCAGCAAACACCGTCTCATAGGAGGGAAACCATACCTATTAGTATCTGCAAAACATTGAATTTAGTCACTCTCTTCATTATCCGAATCCAACGATTCGAGATCATCAAAGACCCCCCTTTGTGCAGAAGGCGACGAAAGATATGAGAAGATACTTGCCGAATCCAATTTGGGACAAGCGGCTGCTTTTTGATGTTGCACCGAATCGGTTCGTTCCAGTGGCTTCGGGCCTTTCAAGGCTTGCAACTCCCGTTTGGTCCTCATCAATTCTAGCTCCAATGCATTCTGTTGATCCAACCACTTTTGTCGTTCTTGTTCATACATTTCCCGTTCTTGATTCCAAATGCGTTCGGCCGCTTTATGTTGGACCAAATCATTGGATTGTTTGCGCATCCATCCCCTTAGTTGGTCTTGCAACTCTCCCTTGGTGCTGGCGAGCAATTGTTTCAATTCTTCAGTTTCAGCTCGTGCATCACGTGCATCTTGAAGAGCTCGTTTCAATTGCTGTGACCATTGAGATTCTCGATCCAAGGATGCTTCCAAATGTTGTTGGGTTGTTTGCACCTTGGTGTGTACTTGATACAAGAGAGAAACCAACCATTCGGCAAAGAGGGTCCGGGACGTTCCTTCATGTGTGGCAATCATCCAAACTTGTTCCACCCACTCCGACAAAGCCCGAGACGATTCCTGCTCCTCTTGTTCCAAAGTCTTTTCCCAATCCTTCGATAAGACTTGTAAACAACGACGTTGGAGAGAATCCGCAGCCTCAGGTGAGGAAGCCTCCAAGGCCCCCGTATCTCCTTCCGAGAGCGCCCACTCCAATTCCATCAAGGCAACCGCTGCTGAAGTGGACATTTGCGTCATGGATTGGGTCCAAGATTCCAAATATTCTAGGGTCACTTCATGTCGGTGCGCAATGCAAAACTCCACCAACAAATCCGACATGGATTCCGTCGAAGTCATGTCTTGTGCCAAACACTGCTCCAACGCTTGTTGCCAACATTGAGAGAATTGCGACAAACTCAAATCAGCCAAGAGTGTTCGGACCGTTTCATCGTGTACGGACCAATGAATCAGTTCTTGGGAAATAAAATGAACAATATCTTGCATCAACCATCCTAAATCATAATATATCGCATCTTGCAGATACTGAACCACCGTTTCCATGGTTAAATCATGCAAACAAAAGGTTTGCACTTGTTCCAAGAGGGGTGGAGAATCCAAGGAATCCGCCAAATAGGCCAAGCCTCCCGCGGTATCCGTTTGCAATTGGAAGGTTGGCAAATCATACATGTAATCCAACCAAGTTGGTACAACATCACAAGCTCGCGCAATCAATGGAAGACGCCAGACCATGGAAGCCGAGGAGGAGGTTGACGATTGTTGCTGCACTTGCGTTGCACTATTCCGTTGAAAGTGTCCGCAAGCACGAGGACCAACAGCCAAAACCACACGATGGACAGGATAGGAGGTAAAGACCTTGGAGGAACGATTAAACACTTCGAGACGGGCATCGGAAAGCGATTGGGTAGGATCCATGCGCCAGGACAAGATTTGTCGAGAGGTAGGTGTTGGAGGGACGCTGCGACTCCCAGCAAGAGCCGCAGTACTGCCAGCGGTTCCTTTTACACTCTGCGAGGAACGAGTGGGAAAGTGCGAAGGTATCCAATGGTCTTGATCTTCTTGCAATTGTGTGGGGGAAATAGGACGAGGCGTTGAAGCCTCATCACCATCCTCACCTTCATCCTTTTCGTTGTATGTATCATCATTCTCATAGGATACTGCATGAGACGCTTCATCAAAGGGCTGAGGAGAAACTACCGCTGGAGTCGAGTTTGTAGTGGTATGCAAGGGTGTATGAGGTCTTCCTTCATCACTCGGAAGACTCGTAGGAGATTCCGTTTGGAATCGAAAGGTAGGATCGGACCAGTGGGAAATGCCTTCCGCATCATGAGACACGTGGACTTCCAATGCATCTACCGAATAGGAATATTCATAGTCACAAGTGCTGTCCAATATTCCTTCTTCATCATCATGACTATAGGCTGACGCCGAAGCAGAAGTGCTGGTTGCGATGATACTCGCACCTCCTGTCATCCTGCTATCCGAACTAACACTACCCGTATCAATACTGGGGGCGACGAGGATCTCGTATTCCACTCCTTCGGGTGCTGCTGTCGTATTCGTATGGATGTTGGTAGTAGTCATGTAAAGGATGAAAGGATGGAAGCAAGGAAGGGTTCAAACACCATCAACGAGTATGCCTTCTCTCAACATGAAAAGTTCTTGGAGGGACGAGGCTTTCCCTCCACGAACCATCTTGCATTTCAAACACTATTTGCCTATATCCATAGGATTTTTGTGACAGGAACGGACTAGAATGGCACAACAACGGATGGAAGGAATGCCGTTCAGGGGGAGTTATTTAGAAGATCGATGTCTTTGTCTCATTGTTTATTAAACAATGGCATGTCGCAGCCACATGCCAAATTTTTAAGAGTTTCACATCATCATCTAGAAGAGTACGAACAGTAGTATGGTACGGTAGTGCTGTACGGTAAATACCATGGCGTTAGTAGTGCTAACGGTGGTACCTACCTAGCATCATATCAAAGATGATGATTACGCCTCGTTCCTCGTCCAAGTTGCAATATACAATCCTTCTTTCCGTCGTTATATACAAACTACACAAACTACATTACTTTATTCACGACAAGTCACTTTTGGACTTGATGCCGTCGTCTTCCAATTTCAAGCCGTCCTCACTCAATGGATCAATAGAGCTTTGACGGTCCAACAAGGCGAACAATCGTTCAGCTGCATCATCCGTCTCCTTCTTGTCTCCCAATCCGGAAAAGGCCACACCGAGTCCGAACGACGCAAACACCATGGACAAGTTGGCGTACACAAAGTCCGTAAAAATGTACTTTTCTGGGTATGTGAATAGCAACCAACCACCCCATCCAAACTGGGCAGCATTGACCCAGCGACTGATACCTGCTTGGTATCCTTCTAGCATCCAAAGGGCCAACATCTGCTTTCCAAGTCCTTGATCCTCTTCTGCCAAGGCATTTTCAAAGTCATTGATTTTTTGATCTTCCATTGCTAGCGCCGAAATCGTTTTCATATTTCCCAACGTTTCAAGAATGATACTTCCTTCTGCCCGAAAGGCACTGCTCCCTTCGATGCCCCAACTCTGCTTGGCATACATGACGCGGGCCACAGCCACCAACGGGATGAATGCAATAGACACCAAACCAAATGGCCACATGAACTGGAGAAACAACAAGCAAGTAAAAATGTTAGCAAGCTTGTTTTGTTAATAGTCGAAAACGCATTGTACTTCATGGCTGGATTTGTACTCACGTAGAGGGAAAGGAATGTTCCGATCACAATTGCCGACATGGCAATGGTTAGAGAGCGAATAGGCTCGCCCACAAAGTTGTGCAAAAGAGCAGCATCCTGTTGAAGCTGCGATGCAAGGGATCCAACTCGATGCTCGTCAAAAAAGGCACATTCTTGTCGAACCAAAGATCCGAATGCCTTGTCACGAATGCGCTTGGCTAGCCTTTCACTGGCCGTACCAAAGCCTTTGTAGGCGAGCACATTACCAAAGACACAAGAACCCGCATTGAGTGCAAACAGCACTGCGGTACGGAAAGATTGCTCCTGCATATCGTTCGATTTGAACTCCCAGTAGTCGTCACAAGTCTCAAAGCCACCAGGAATGCTATCGTCAGAGCATGCAAGCACGGTCGTAAAGAATATACCAATCGTCTTTCCATACAACAAACCAGCAAATGGGAACACAGATCCACTGAACAAAGCTCCGATGAAACCCAACACAATAAAACCAATATCGGGTCTCGCCAATTCCCAGGCACGGCTCTTGAACGTTTTGGCATTCTTTACTTCATGATCTTCCACCGACTCAATGTCATCTGTCGCAGCTGTGCCTTTGCTTTTCTTGTCATCCATTTTTTCCACGCTTGTAGCCTCCACCAATGAATAGTACAGGCCCTTCCGAGCCATGAGATCATCATGGCTTCCAAACTCTTTCACTTTGCCATCCGCTACGTAAGCAATCTTGTCGGCCTGGCGGACAGTGCTTAGACGGTGGGCAATCATGACACAAGTGTGGTGCCGAGTTTCGAGGAGCTTATCCAAAGCCTCTTGTACCAGAGCCTCAGATGTGCTGTCAAGGGCTGACGTTGCCTCGTCGAGCAAAATCAGTTTGGGCTTTTTGATCAGGGCTCTGGCAATGGCAAGGCGTTGCTTTTGACCTCCGGACATTTGAGAGCCCTTGTCACCAACCATAGTATCATAGCCGTCTGGTAAACTCAAAATGAATGCTTCAGCATTTGCGTCCCTAGCAGCCTCTTCAATTTCTTCTTTTGTTGCTCCTTCCGTTCCATAAGCAATGTTGTTAGCAATGGTATCATTGAATAGCGTTGGTTCTTGGCCCACATAGCCGATCTGGTCCCTGTACCAATGAACATTCAAACTGGAAACATCTTTTCCTTTGTAGAGGACGGAACCGTCATCTGCGTCATAGAAGCGTTCGATGAGAGCCATTAGCGTGCTCTTTCCTTGTCCACTGGGACCACAGATAGCCACAATGTCTCCTCGTTGAATGGAGAGGTTCAAGCCCTTCAAGATTCTGTTCTCGGGGCGTGACGGATAGGAGAAGTGGACATCCTTGAATTCCAACAACGGAACCGTTCCTGAATCATTTCCACCAGCGGTGGGAGAAGCTGTTTGCGATACTTCTGTATTAGACCTCCTGATGGATGCCCTAGTGGGGTCAACTTGCTTTTCTACCAACGCACGATAGATACCACCCTCATCTTTCATTAGCTCGTCGTGACTGCCTATCTCCTTGACGACTCCACTGTCGAGGACTGCAATCAAATCAGCATTCCGAATTGTACTGAGACGATGAGCAATCACGATTGTAGTCTTCCTGCGGACAGCCAAAACGTTGTCAATAGCACTTTGCACAAGACGCTCAGAGTCATTGTCGAGAGCACTGGTTGCTTCATCGAGAAGCAAAATTGAAGGGTTTGCAACTAGAACGCGTGCAATAGCAATCCGTTGTTTTTGTCCACCGGAGAGCTGTGCTCCCCCGTCAGACACATTGGTATCGTAACCATTAGGAAAACCCATGATAAAATCATGTGCATTGCAGAGTTTGGCAGCAGTTTCAATTTCTTCCTGCGTCGCGCTGAGATTGCCAAAGCGGATGTTCTCAGCAATAGTTGTAGCGAAGAGAACAGGCTCTTGTCCTACGTATCCAATCAGGTGCCGTAGCCGAGTAAGGTTCATTTCTTTCAGATCGATGTCGTCAACCAAAACGCTCCCGGCCAAAGGATCGTAGAATCGTTCAATCAAGGCACATAGTGTAGACTTGCCAGACCCCGATGGACCCACAAATGCAACGACCTTTCCTTGTTCAATATCAAAGGAAAAGTTTGTAAGTACCTTGGCCTGGGGTCTGGAAGGGTATGCGAAGTCAACATTTCGGAAGGCAATTTTTCCTTCGAAATATTCCGGTTTAGCTCCTGTCGTCGAAGTTGAATCAATCTCATATTTGGGCAAAATTCCTTTGATTTTGGGCCTCTCATCTTTTGTTACAGAAGACTGTCGAGAGCTGCTAAGGTCACTCTTGATACTAGCATCCAAATCTGTCTTCTTTTCGCCGTGGTCGAAGATCACTTGTTCTTCCGAGCCCGTTGTTCGCTCAATGGTTTCCAAAGCTGCCCCGGCTGCTATACGGGCTTCGTTGAAGGCTTCCAAGGCGGTGCTAGTACCTGATAGTCCATCGGCAGCGAAAAAGAAAAAGAACATGACCCGAAATACTGCCGGACCGGAGGCAACACAGTCGAGTTGACCAGGAATGGCATCACTGGGGTCGCATCCCGTATCTTCCACTTCTGAATAAATGACATACGAACCGAACAAGGTAACAACCATAAACAAGATCATCATGGACGCAACCATACTTCCGGCTGCAAACCCCTGCTTCCAAAGGCGTTTCGACGACGCCTTGTAGGCTTCCAAAGTGGCGGTAGCGTAGAGATTGATTTGTCGAGTGACGGCATTCAGTGACAAGATCGTTCGAATGGAGGCCAAAGTAGAGAGAGCCACTTTTCCTGCCATTTTATAGGCTCTGGCGGCCTCGACTGACTTGGCTTGATTGATTCGAACAAGGAATACAGTTGAAACGGTGACAATGGGCAATACTCCAAACAGAACAACCAGTGACACTTTCCAGCTAGAGACGAATCCCCAAATTACCGACAAGAGCGCCTTGACCAGACTCCCAAACACCATTCCAAATTTCTTTCCCACCCCTTTTCGGTAGCGATCCGAATGCAGCTCGAGACTGGAAACGACTTCATTTCCTCCATGTACGTCGAAATATGCCATATCTTGTCGGACCAAGGCACGAAACCATTTTTTACGAAAAGCTTGTGAGGCATTCCGACTGACCATTTCCAAACAAACGCTTTGCATGGCAGAGATGAGAAACATGATGGAGCCGAGAACAGCAAAAATGGTGACTTGGTCCCAAATGCGGTCCATGCCATCAGCAGCTCCCACAACTCCAGAATAGGCTCGACTCAGGAAAAAAGCAAGAGCCGGCCAAGTCACTCCTTCGGCCACGCTGAAGAAAACACCTGCCAGGAAGAGCAGTACAGTGTTTTGCCCACACTCAAAAAGAAACGACAAGGTTTCGGATACTGACGCAACTCTGGCGCCAGGAACTTTGGTGAGCTTGTCAGCATCGGCATCTGGAGAGTTGTCAGATGCCAGACTAAGCTTGGACGCCTCCTCAATGTCACTTCCGGTAGACACTTCCTCTGTGGAAGGATCCACATTGGTGGTATTGTCCTCCTCCTTCATCATGGCAATGGAATGATGAAAGTGTGAAAGTGAAGGGGGGAAAAAGCGCCAAGCCTCTTGCTTCCTGGTTTCGCGTGATGATGACTGAAAGAGACGATGAAGTAGTACGAGTACTGTCTACTAAGTGCCCGGTAGTGGGTTATATTATGCCTCCCTTAATTAATGCATTTGGGAATCAAATAGAAACGCCAATAGAAAGCAACAAGTGTTGTATCAACAAGTATGAATTGATTTCACAACAACCGTCGTGATGTTGTATTTATCGTTTGTTAGTTGAAGAAGTTCGTCGCGACATACTTTCGTTTATTGATGAGTTCATAGTCGTTTCTACTATTTGCGCCTTCTTGTTTGTTCGAAAGCCAGGTAGGAAATGAAAGCGCCGTTGGTCGTCATGTGGTGGGGATTGATGCGATTGAAAATCCGGCAGCACCAGGTAGGGACTACTCCTCGTACCGGTAGTTCATCTCTACTTCTTGCTACTACAGTACTAGGTACCGGTAGTAGTTGTAGTAAGGAAGATGATAGACTACACTAATATATGCATTGACAAGAGAGGAACGAGTAACCACGTGCCTCTTGGCTAGCTACAGCAGTACACCAGTAAACTGGAAGAGAGCATACTCCGCTACAACAATTGAAGCCCACGAGTATCTGGCATTTCCAACTACTACCTATTATCTCGCTTCTTGTCGTCATTCCTTTTGCTTGCAACCAATGATGAACTATGTTTGTAGTGAAAAAAACGATGATTCACTGAGTAAAACAACAGGAACCATGTCACAAATCATCAGCTTGCACGAAAGAAGGGAATTGATGAAGATGTGTTAGCAGCATTCCGGTAACCTACAAGGTATCTGTGGGTTTTGTCACTCCGCTTGTTCATGAACGAAGAAGTACCGTAGTAAAACGAGTACGACGCTGCAATGATGTGAGATGATTATAACGATGTGGCAACGGTACTGGTAGATTTGCTGGGGGGACTGCGCTTGCCTGCCCTGCCGTGCGGGACATCCAATCGTTCGTCCGTCATTCCTACTCGAACAACAACAACAACGACAACGACTACCAAACTGCAACAGCGCTGTAACAACAAGTTGGGTGCACATCAATCCAGAAGAAACGAGCTTATTGCCCGCATATCAAAAAGAGCATATGAGTGACTACGTTACAAAACGATCTTCCAATGTAAGGACGACCAAGACTTGCCATGTCCTTCCAAGCTTTTCTCGTAGACCTCCACTCACGTATGCTCTTGTTGTATTCTCTCTTTTTCTAAATCACTACAACAGTCCCGTCTTCCTCCTGAAGTCAACCGAATACTCTACGTCCGTAACCTCCCTTTTCAAATCACAGCCGAAGAATTGTACGCCATCTTTGGAAAGTACGGAGCTGTCTATCAAATCCGGTTAGGAGATAAACACAAGGATACACGGGGAACGGCCTTTGTAGTCTATGAAGATATTTATGATGCCAAAGCAGCTGTGGATCATTTGTCTGGATTCAATGTGGGAGGCCGGTATCTGGTAGTGTTGGTACGTTGATTTGTGTCTGGTTTGGCATTGTGTGTCAGGCGCTGCGATGACAGACGCGTCCCTCTCATCCCCATCGATGAACACTCCCTACATCTGACCCTTCCTTTCTTGTTGTATTCTTGTACTGAACTGTCATACAGTATTATCAACCTGCGAAATTTCAACGACGAGAAGAAGCCGAAGAAAAACAAAAGGAATTGGAAGAGTTGCGGCGACGTGTCAATGCCAACAAGGCCAAAATGGGGAAATGAAATCAGAGTGTGACCGGTTTGTACAAGGACGAATAGATCATCAACAACAGAAATGGTTGACACAAAGAATAACAATGGGATATGAACAATTCGAGATCCAGCAATCTACTTCTACTACTCATTGGGAATATACTCTGGCTGCGGGACAACAGTGTATTGTTCACACGATTTCGAATCCAATCAAAATGATAGGAGAACGTATTTCATAGTAATTGTTGTTTTGTCCATGTTCCTAGCATAGTACTACTCAGGAATGGAACCGTTTATATCCTCTTGCTCTTGTAGTTCCCCGCTAGAGAAGCCTTTACTCTCTGGTTTTCGTGAACGTAGTAGTTGTTGTAGTCCTAATTTCTTTGGAATACGGAAATGGACCCTCGAGCCTCCGGGTGAAAGTTGGACGGCTGCACGCCCTGCACCACAACAACCGCAAGACGACCACTATCATTATCATCCTTCATCATCCTAATGGGGGACACCACAACCGCTTCCATGGAGGAATCCACTCCCTCTACAGCAACTGCAGTAAGCGCCCTACCCAAGAATGCCAATCTCCCCGAACTCCCACGCGCCCCAACGCTGCTCTTTGGCAACGCTGTCCAGGACAAAAAGTTGTATTGGGATCGATCGCACTATCCTGCACCCGATGAACAAATGAAGGCTCTTGTCAAGTCTTCTACCTTGTATTTGGGAAATCTTAGTTTCTCTACACGATCTGCGCAGATTCGATCGCATTTTTCTACCGTTGGGCCCATCCGGACCATTCATATGGGAGTCAATCGACAATTCAACACACCGTGTGGTTTTGCCTTTGTAGAGTACTATCAGCGTCGACATGCACTCTTGGCCATTGCCTTTTTGAGTGGAACCAAGTTGGATGGAAACGTCATTCGCGTCGAGTCCGATGCTGGATTTCAAGAGGGCCGTCAGTTCGGACGAGGCAAGTCAGGGGGGCAAGTGCGTCATGATTCCAGACAGCGCCGGTTTGGACATGGAGGAGGAAGTGGTGGGAACTACAATCACAATTCCAGTGGACCTCCAGCTCCTTCACCCTACACCCCCTCGGCTCCTTCCTACTACTCCTCGTCCGATCCACCCTCAGGGCCTGGCGGTGCCAGCGCGGATGATGTGGATATGGATGCTCAAGCCATGGAGAGAAACCCTCGTTTCCGAGAAGACTAGCACTTTTAGTAGATGATTCATAGCCTTGATACTGGCAAATCTATCGTTTGTCTTGCATAAATTGGGTGCTGTTGTTTGGTGGGTAGGGCACCAGTAAGCTGAATTGTTCATGATGCATGGTCGATCGTCAATGTCTGCTCCCCTCCAAACTACAAACCGGAAAAGAAGAACACAGTATGCCACCCATAAAATTGTCATCTATGCAAA